>ML803106.1:121154-203715 GCA_009831015.1 Picea engelmannii
TCATCTGGGACTTGAACATTTAAGTGGGGTAAAAGGAGGTTGCCCCCTCGAAGAGGCTTATTATATGAAATTATCTCTTTTTCAAGGCGTTGAGTACTTTTCCTGAGGTTTTTCTATGCTATATTGATGTTTGGTTCTTAACATGCTGCAAAATGGTATATTGAGCTACCTATGGGGGCATATGGGACTTTTAGTCAGTTGGTGTTGGTTTTCCTTAACTAATTCCAATTGTCCATTCATTATGATGCTAGCCTAAAACTTCTGTCGACTTTACGCTAGGATACCACCACTCATATTTCAGATCATATCCAGGAGTGGCGTAGAAAAAAGAGGTTGATTAAGACCCCTATACCCCCAACCTTTCTTTTAGAATGGTTCCTTAAGTCTTTGAACGCTCCTATCTCGAAGGACGTTGCTACTTCTGGGGTTACCACTAAGGAAGAAGTGATCTTTAGAGCCCAACAATTAGACTTGATATATACCTAGTCTAGGATGTTATACCACCTTCTTATGAATGCACCGTGGCCAACTTATGACCCTAGAAAAAATCCCAGACCTCATGCCAATGGCATTGTAGGTGCTGCCAATGTAAATTCTGCAGACTCGGTGACAAGCCATATGAAAGAGTTGTCTCTAAACCAATCTGCAGGAGGGCCAACTTCGTCAGTGTCTTCCAACCCCACTCAGTCAGTGGATGTACATTTCGTGCAATCGTCGGCTAGTCCAAATGGTAACCAAAAACCAGGCAGGAATAAGAAGAAAGGAGGTAATAATTGTAAGGGTGGGAAAAATGGTAATAAACCTAAGGACAATGGTAATAATGAGAAGATGAATGATACTGATGGAGAGGGAAAATGAGAAAGATGTAAGGTGGAGTTTCCTTGCAAGCTTTGCATAGACGATCACCTTACCCATTTATGCCCCAAACTTACAGAAGATGAGAGGCTATTATCTTTACCACCTACCGTGATGACGAATACATTCCCACATAATCAACACATGGCCTCGATCTCCTCAAATGATGGAAATGCGGTTAGTGGGATTCAAAACCCGCCGTTGCAAGACGACGACTATTTTTGTATCAATATGGTCGATGTGAAAGTTAATGTAGCCACTAGATCTCGAGATTATAGCTCTTCATAAGCTATTCCTGGTCTAGAATGTCCTCCTCCTCCTCCCAAGATGACTTTATAGATTGAAAAACTAGAGCCACCACCTCATATTCCGAAAGGAGTACTCAAGCACTCTACCTATAATCCAAATGCTAGAGTCGCCTATAACTACTCTATTGTCGAGGGCATGGGTCAAACCCCTTGTGCTATGTCGACTTTGGAGGTACTTTAGATGTTTCCTTCACAGAGGAATTCCTTACTATCTACTTTAGGATATCTAGAACCCAGTGGCTCAAAATTTATCAAGTTTGACGTCACAGATGTGAAGCCTCGCTTGCCTTACAATGTGGATTTCCAAATCCACGTGGAGTACTCAAAGCATACCATCAAATGTGTGGTTGTTGATGAAGGCGTTGTGATGTGTGTGATGTCCCTAATCTGTTGGAAATATCTCAGTTCTTCGACTCTTTCCAAGTCATTGAACATGTTGATTTCTTTTTACGGTCATTCCTTCCACCCTCATGGTATTCTTCTGACCTTTCTGGTCCAGTTAGGTGGGAAGATGGTAGAGGTGGAAGTAGAGGTAGTTGATGCACCTCTTGATTATAACTTGTTACTAGGATGCAATTGGACCCATACTATGGTCGTCATCGTATCGTCCGTCTTCCGTACTCTTTGTTTTCCTCATGAAGGGAAGATCGTTACGATTGACCAATTATTCTTTATGTACTCTAGTCCCAATGAATCTATTGGACCATCGATCCTGGTGATCAACAATTCTCAATTGACAACTGCGAATATCGGTCTCAAAAAGTATTCTTCCCTTATGGGTTCTTTTGAATTCACGACACCAAGTCACCATGTTTATGCCATGTCTAGTAGGCCCATCTCGATAGGGAGGTCCAACTCTATAGGGAGGTCCATTCCTTTTCGCACTTCCTATTTTAGTAATCTGTGGACCCTACCTTCCACGAATTCATCTTGTGAAGGTTATTTGCATGCTAAAATGGCCATGCCACTATCGACAACAAAGATTTCATATCAAGTTGTTCTTGACTCTTCCGTCGATCCCAATCTTGTTCCCTCACCGATGGACGAGGATGATCTTGTTCTTAGGCCACTTCATTGTCTTGTTCACATGATTTCCTTGATGAGACTTTTCCTTTGGACGAAGCTATCATCGAAGCCATGAATGGTTCCGACAAATATTGGGATGATATGCATCACCGCTCTTATTTTATACCAGATATTGAAAGAATTGAACAAGACAACTTTCGATCTACTTTGAGTGAGATAGTCGGTCACGCCATATTTCCACTTGATACGCATGACATTTATGTTGAAGGAAACATGGAGAGTATTTATCCTACTGTCATGATCAATATCTATCGTACCCATGGCAAGGTTGAAAACATAAATATAAGTGTGCATTGTTTGCCAGAAGAAATCCTGATCTACACCAAACTCTTCAAATAATTCTGAGATGTATTTGCTTGGTCATATGAAGAGATGCCATGAATCGACCCTTGTATTGTCTAACATGATATTAGAACTTATCCGTATGCTAAACCCATTCGGAAACATCTCAAAGTTGTCAACCCACGGATGACCCCTGCTATTAAGGCAGAGGTGGAGAAGCTACTTAATGCTAGCTTCATCTACCCGATTCCCTTGACTGAATGGGTATCCAACCCCGTTCCTATGGATAAGAAGCAAGGAAACATCCGTGTATGTATGGAATTTCATGACCTGAACAAGGCCTGTCCTAAAGACAACTTTTTTCCACTTTTCATCGATCAGATTATCGACGCGTGTGTGGGGAGAAAAGTATTTCTTTTATATATGGATTTTCAGGATATAACCAAATTCAAATAAAACCTGAGGATCAAAAAAATATGACATTATTTTTCCTTGGGGTACTTTCACATATCGTAAAATTCCTTTCAGCCTTACAAACTCCGGAGCAACCTTTCAACGTGCCATGACTTTTACTTTTCACAATCTTAAGCACATAGTCAAAGCTTACCTTGATGATCTTGCTGCTCACTATTGGCACAGGGGCAGACCCAAGGTTCACTCCAAGAGCGCACCAACAAGCCCTAACTACTGGCCCTTTCGGAAACACCTGTGAAGCAGATGCAGTCTCACCCAAAGTAGCTATGGTGGGGTTGAGGGACATAGATGTCTACAACTAGGGGAATATCAAGTGGATCTTGACGCAATCCAATGCATTATACCTAGCTCAATTATCACTAAAATCTACTCCACATTATACAGATCTGATCTAATACAATAATGTAATAACAATATATCAAAGACAAAGATAAAGCATCAAACATACACACATAACACCAGGTATACATGGTTCACCCTCTCTCTAGGGATACATCCACAAAATTGTGCTTATGATATATTAAGGTAAATCTTACAGTTCTTGTCTATGCTCTTTGCTAGCATATATTCTTCTTCTTCTCTCTTTCTCTCCTCCTCCTGCGCACGTAGTTGCAGGACTTGATCCTCTCACCCAGCTAGAGATATTACAATGCCATAAGGCTCTTACTCTTAGCCCTTCTCTCACTCACAATACAATTTTCTCTCAATGAATAACAATCAATAACAATTCTCAACAACAGTACCGACTAATACTAACCTGACCCAGGTCCTCTTGACCTTGATTTATACATTAGAATTCCTCACCAACAGCCTTAGGCTGAAACCTAGGTGCCAAAACCCTAAATACCAAAACCCTAGGTGTCTAAAACCCTAGGTCAACTTGGCCCGCTTTTCCCGGGCTTCGCCAGCCTGTCTCTCCTTTCTTCCCGCTCGGTGATAATGATGGATTTTCTTGCTATCCGAGTTGTCCTTGATCCATGTACCTTGCTTATCTTTCATCCATGATCTCCTCATCCAACGACTAGCTTTTTTGGGCTTTGCTCCTTATTTTTTTCTCTTTTTCTTACTTCGACCCATTAACAGTCACTGTGTCTCCCACGAAGTTCGAATTTTAACTCTTCTTCCTTGATCTTCGCTTGATTCCATACCGAAGGAACAACACTCACTCTCTCAAGAGAGCGGATCACACTATGCACCTTCGACTTGTTTTTGAAAGATGACGTTACTATAGAATCCGGTTGAACCCTCACAAGTGCATCTTTTGTGTTAAGTCTAGTCATCTTTTGGGATTTCTAGTTTCTGAGACCAGGATCATGGTAGATCCACTAAAGGTTGAGGCAATACTTTGATTTCCTCCCCCATGCATGATTAGACAACTTCAAGGTTTACATGGGAAATATAACTTTCTTCGTCGGTTTATAGTAAACTATGCCAATATCACTAAGGGTTTCATGCGTCTTTTGAATAAGGACACCCCTTTTATCTAGGATGAGTGAGCCCAGGAGTCCTTCGATTCTTTGAAGAAAGCCTTAGTATCGACACCTTTGCTGAAGTCTCCTGACTATAATAGAGATTATTTGCTTTATATCACCGCGTCTAAGGATATGATTGGTATGGTTTTGGTTTAGGAGGATGATGATCTCCGCGAGCATGTCATCTACTATCTTAGTCTAAACTTAGTCAGTACTGAGATGAATTATTCTCATGTTGAAAAGATAACTTTTGATGATGTTCACACAGTCCAACGTTTGCGTCACTATATATTACTTTGCAAGACTACTGTGGTTTCTGATGTGAATCCATTTCAATACGTCCTTACCAGGCGTATCATAGGGGGAAAATATAATAAATGGATTGTCATTTTACAAGATTTTGATCTCGATTTCACTTCTGTGAAATCCAAGAGATTGCTAGTCTTCGTGGAGTTAATATATGACTTTCCACAATCAGATGAGGATGTCATCCATGTTGATTTGTTTGCTGACGAACACATTTTTCTTGTCTCGTCGTCTGACCCTTGGTACGGAGACATGGTTCTCTATCTTCAAACCTTGAAGTTCCCTCAACATCTCTAACGAGATGACTGGCACCATGTAAGGTACCAAGCTAAGAATTATACTATTTTCGGTGACACGTTGTATCACCAAAGAATAGAAAATATCTTACGTCGTTTTTTAACTCATGGAGAAGTTGATTTAGTCATGCACAATTGCCATAGTGGGGCTTGTGGTGGTCATCTATCTGGGCTTGTGACAACCCAAAATTTTTTGCGAGATGATTATTTCTGGCCTACTATCTTTAAGGATTTCATTGAAGTGGTTAAGAAGTGTCACCCCTACTAGGTGTTCACTCAGAAAATGCACTCACATCGAGCTCCTCTTCACCCAATCATTACCGTCAGTCCCTTCACCAAGTGGGGGGTGGACTTCGTGGATTGCAAACCAAATTCGGCTGCGGGGCATCAACACATTATCATGGTCGTTGATTACTTTACCAAGTGGGTTAAGGCCATGCCTACAGTTAAATATAATGGGAATACTACCACATTCTTCATATTCAATCAAATTATCACCTGATTAGATATTTCGAGTGAGATTGTCACTAATCATGGAAGTCACTTTCATAACAAAATGATGGAAGAAATAGCATCTAAGTTGGGGTTTAGACATGGTCATTCTTCTCCTTATTACCCTTAGACAAATGGACAAGTAGAGGTCGTCAACAAGTCTCTCAAGACCATTTTTCAAAAAACTTTCCATTAGAGTAGGTCCGACTGACACATCATGCTATATCCTGCACTTTGGGCATACCGAACCTCGGTCAATATTGCCACCGAATTTTCCCCTTTCCAGTTATTACATGGTGTGGAGTTGATTTTATCGATTGAATGTGAAATCCCTTCTCTTAAGTTGGCAGTCACTCTCTTACCTGACACTTCCGATATCGAGCGATGCCTTGTACACCTAGATAGAGAGTCTCGACGAGTAGTGTCAAGATACCTCTACGACTATCGAGGTGAAAAAAAGACGTGTGAAGGTCCAATATGATAAGTCTGTTTGTCCTCGGTTGTATGATGAGGGTGACTTGTTCCTCTTGTATGAACAAGCCAAATAACCACTGGGGGAAGGAAAGTTTAAAACCATGTGGTAGGTCCTTATATCGTGCGACGTGTTTTAGAAAAAGGAGCCTATGAGTTAGAAGATTATGAAGGGAATAGGTTGGCCGAGCCCAAAAATGGGCTCTACTTGAAAATATATTATGCTTGAGCCTAGGATTGGGAGAAACTCTTTGTTTACTAATGTAATTTAGTGTATATATATTTTCCCTTTCTTTCCGTCTTCAACTTGCTTATCGAGTTTTCCCTTTGGTGGAAGATTTTAATGAAGTCTTCGATTTACCTAGGATTCACAGAAAGAGCGAGTCGTCATACAAAGAACTTGGCTTCCACCACTTGGGTGGTTTACTCACCTGAGGGTCTACTGGTGTCTTCAAGTGGTGTATGCCTAGGTCCATCGACGAACAGTGTGGCCGAATATAACGTCGTTATAGAACTTTTGCGTGATGCTATCTCACATGGTATTTGCTCTTTATAAGTTTTCCTGGATTCCTAGTTAGTAGTATGTTAGTTGAACGACAGTTACCACATGCATGATCCTATACTCTGATGATTCCTATGGGTACGTCTTTTAGGACTACAATTTGATTTTATTACATATATCACATTCCTAGGAGTTCTAATCATGTATCCGATGCTTATGCTAATTTCGTTTTAGAATGGAATTTGTCACATAATTAAAGCAAAGAAAACCATCTCATCAATGTACACATTGTAAAATATAAGTAAAGCCGAAGATCCATTTTATATAAATTTCAAAAAATATGTTGTTTATAGTACAAAATTGGGGCTAATATCCTCAATAAACATATACAACTGATATTAAAATATCCATGACATCTACGACTGTGGTGCCAAATGTGTGTCATGGTAACAAACTACGACATTTGCGAGACGTCGAAAGAGTTTCACCCAAGCTCTGGGTACACCAATCACCTATCGCTGCATGGCTTTAGGCAAATCCTCTACCTGAACCATGGGGATCCTATGAGTCAAACGATACAAGTTTCCCTGCACATTTTGTAGGACCCTCTCGACTTCTCCTTTCGCTGCCTTGTCTCCCTGGTTCCTTCGTCAATGTCGATTAAACCCTTCCAACCATTGCAGAATGACATCTGTGTTACACAAGTGTCTAATTAGTACTTAATCACCGTCCAAAAATATTTTTGTTCTACTATACAAAAATACAAAAAAAATGAAATATTTAAAAACATTTGACATACCTATGTCACCATAGGTGGTCCCTAGTGGGAGTGGCATGTCCATATCTCCTCAGAAGTCTATCCCTACATAGGGATAGTCATCTAGGGAAATGATTTGTCGCTGCCACCAGTAGACGAAATCCTCATTGTAGGGTGTTGGCACCTTACCTCCCCACTTCTGCCTCATTACCTCGGTCCACCGTGCCATGGATGGATTGCGAGGTCCTCTCATAAGAATCTAGACTTTAGGTCCCAAACCCGGATCCCACTCAAAAAATAAACTGCATAGGATAGAGGAAAACCCAAAATTCCTCTTACTCCCCTGTTTGCACTCTCTCAACTAGCTCTTCATATTTTCCAATAGTGAGGTACACCAGTCATATACTATGGGTCTCATACACTGCACTGCATAGAACATGAGAAACCTTGATTCCCGGTGCAATGAAACCGAACCTATGATCCTGGTCAATACAAGCACAATAATCGTCAGGATGAGATTATTTATCACTCGGATAGGGAGATAACTCCCTACCTTAGGATTCCCTGCTACATAGTGGGCATCGATTTACTCCTCTATTTTCATTCCTCTCCCCGTTCACCATGATTTGAGGTTTAAAACCTCTCCCCATCATGATAGACCAGTCAAAAAGTAGATATCCTCTACTTCAATCCTCAATGGTTTCCCATCGAGGTTGAAGCTTTCACTCTCAGGGTCCCAATAACCCATAAGCATCTAAAAAAACCTCACCTGGGACCTCATCCCTTTCAGTGCCCAAAATTTATATAAGCCACATCTCTTTAAGGCCATTTGGGCCCCCAGATCTCGATCCACAACAACATTGACCTCCTCGAGCTCTCTTTCTCTCCATTCAAGAACCATCCTGCCAAGGACAAGTTACAATTTGAGTTAACATCCTTAAAATTCATTGTTTGCATGCATGTACATGGTCTGCTTCACTTATAGTCACATATAGGGATGGCTTTATGTGCCCTTCATTTTTCACAGGCACGTATAACTCATTGTATATGCGACCCGATAGGAGACAACTCTTGTACACTGAATTTCACATTTTACGCCCTCAATTACTAAAAAATTGGAACCTAATTCAAAAATTTAATCCATTGGAAATGAAGAAGAAGAGAAGAAGATTTACCTGGTCCAAGCGGTTTCTGATTTCGTTGCCTGATGCTCCCACAATCGTCGTTTGAATCTCAGAGGTATTTTGGTCCAATTTGCACTATTTGGGTAAAAAATCAAAATGGTATAGTAATTTTTGGTTTTGTTACTATTTATAAACAAATTTTACCCACTTTCTATAGTTTTGAGCCATTTTTTCACCTAATGGACTAATACAAGGGTGAATTGAGTTGGTTTTTGCAGTTTTAACCAAGGATTCTTGCATATTTCAGTGTTATGTTGGTCCTTCGTCACCATGGGCAGGTATTTTCATTACCCAACATATAGGATATGTATCCATTCCATCATGAATTTTCGCATTATCCTATAATCTATCACTTGTTATGCCTTAGGTATGAACCCATTTGTTTCAACACAGAAACTTCCATCTACTATAAGTCATGTCATTAGCAAGTGGTAGAAACTTACCAAACATGGGTGCCCTAGTTAGATCCCCTACTTCACTTGGTGCCCATGCATAGATTTTTTCCATAGGACTAGGAGTCCATCATAGCTAGTACATGACTTTATGCCGAGCCTCATTTCTCACTCATAAACATGTGGCCTTATGCCTCGAGGGATCCCAAACGAGTTCAATTTAAGATCTTTTCCAACTCATCTTTAAAAAGTGAAAAGATTGTCGAGTGATTTGTCCCTTTCACACGTTAAATTGGACTTGAAAGTTCGCGAGTCTTAGTTAATCTCTTTTCCGACTTGTTTTAAAAAAGTGAAAAGATTGTCAAGTGAACTTGTCTCTTTCACACTCATAAATTGGATTTGAAAAGACATCTATTTGGCACAAGTTTATCCCTTTTTACACCAAGTAGACTAAAAGTCATAAAAAAAGACATTTTTTGGCGTTAAGTTGTGATTGCATCTCATGCCATTTCTTGCAGTATTGAGCCTATAGCCGGTTCTCTCTTTGCATTATAAACCATTTGCCTAAACAATTTTGCATCCTCAACCAAGCAGAGCCTTGTTTTTATCCTTTGCAATTTGACACCCTATACCTAGGAGGGAACATTCCCCCGAGTCTCCATCTCCCGCATGCATCTCCTTTCATTGAGAATATGTATGTTCCATTGTTGGAACTAGTTTTGCTTACTTGCGACACTCATTTCCTCCTTTGTATAATAACATTCATTTGTCTATGAAAAAACAAAAAAAGATGGGCAGGAAGGGAGTATTATCTTATATTGGCAGCAGTCGTGTTGCCTTTGAACAAAGCACAAAGTTATTGAGTCCATTCATCATCATAATTTTGGAATTAGCATGGCCTTAGGAATCTAATCTCGTTACAGAGTCTTCTCTACCAACCGGTTACTCTTCCAGTCCCTATAGAGAATTTCATTGATGCCTCCTACATCTCATGGTTTCATCATTGGGTCTATTTTGTCAGAGTCCTCCATATGTCTCATGCTCTTTCTCAAAGGAAGTCTATCAACCTATGTCAGCCACTCCTCAGAACTCTTGACTTTGTGTTGGGACGGGGGCAGACCCAGGGTTCAACGCTTCAACAATGCACCAACAAAACCCTAACTACCAACCCTTTCGACAACACTTGCGAAGCAGATGAAGTCTCACTCGAGGTAGAGGTAGGGGTGGTTGCAGGACTCAGATGTCTGCAACCTAGCTGGGACATAGATCTGTGATTACAACACCTTAACAAAGCACTTAGCAATTGTCATTCATTAGTACTTATGCTTTGTCTACAACACATATAAACCCTAATTACAATGCAACACAGTATTCAACAAGATTCAACACATTCAAGAACTAATAACATCAACATAGATAAGATCTAGCATCTTATTCACATCATTAGGCACTAAGCTATAATATTCATCTAAGAATATATTATTTCACTAAGCATTAATCATATGAACCATAAAACAATCATAATGCACAAAGCAACCATAACATAGGATATACGTGGTTCACCCCCAACCCGGGGCTACGTCCACCAACTCTTCTTCTCTTTTATTGTCTTATGTCAATCATCTACATGCATCGAGCCACAAGGTCCTACTCTGTATAGGACAAAATATCTGCGCGCACTCTGCTAAATTATCCTTCCCCAAGCTAGGTTATAGCACAAAGACTTTACTCAGTCTCTTACAATCACTTGCATTTAGCTTAGAAAGTCTCACACAGTATGCCCAAAGCATTTACAACTATCACTTGCACTTAGCACATTGGCCTTTACTTGCCCCCTAGCACCTCCTACTTACTTCACCTAACTTTGTATTTATACATTACAAAATGGGCCTAAACATGGGTAAACCCATGGGTCGACATTCCCATACCTGTTACATAAGCCCAAAACCCAAAAATCCCTAAACAAGGGGCCGAGATCCTGCGATATCCACTTCAAATTGCGTTCCACCTTCGATAGCCTGTTGAAGTCCCAAAATAGGTCAAACATGACCAAGGATCTCCAAAACTTGGTCAAGGGACAACATGCCCCCAACACTCACCTGTGACTCTTCCCGAGTCACTCTGCTCTAGGTAATTCTACCTCGAAAGACTCAAGCCTGGCTCGAGCCGCTTCGCCAAGGCCTCCTATTTGACAAAATATTGAATAACTGCCTCATTCACAGGTCCCTCTAAGCATTGTTCCACTGAAGTGATTACTTGTTCTAGCTTTGCTCCTTAGCATTCAATCTCCTCAAATAGTTGGAAAGCTTCACCGTGGACTCGTTGGAACCTCTGAGTCACTTCCGTGACTTTTCTCTATATGGTATGGACCTGCTACTGAGTAGTGCATTATTCCTAGGATCTTTTCATTCTTTCAACTGCTGACATGAGCTTCAACTGCGCCTAGACTATCATCGCTTGCTACTTTTCCTCCTAGAGTTTTGACTCTTGTGTCTTCAGTTCAGGGTCCTAAGTAAGTCGCTCATAATTCTGTGCACTTCTACTGCTAAGATGTTTATATTCCAAAGCTAATGCTTTGATCCTCTCAATTGTGCTCTGGGCAATGGCTTCTATTTGGTCTCTCACGTCCTACAGAGTGCTTGGTACTGTTTGTAGCTCTAGATATGCTATTCTCTGTTGAAGCTACTGGATGGCTTCAACAAGCTGCGCTACTTGATTCTCCACTAGGTCTTCCTCTTTTTTCTCTAAGCCCATCATAGAACGAAGTGCTCTGCTGAGTGCTTATTTTACTCCAACCTGCTCCATGAGAATCTATTCTTTCTCATGTTGGATCTGTGCCTTCTCCTCTTTGAAATTTTCTTGGAGGTCATCCTTCTCTTGCTACACAACTCGATGCTGCTCCATCACTTACTCTTGTGCTTGATTCAGGGCCATTGTGTCCTGTTCTATTTCTTTTTGTGCTTGACGAAGGTGAGCTTCGGTCACATCATCTAGTCTACGGAGTTGGGTAGGCTCATCTCCCAACTCTGTTTCTTCTGATGGCAGGGGCGTAGTGGACACTGCATGGCTGGAGTGAAGGGATTGTTGTACCCTCGCATCTCTGCTTCAATCCTATCGTACATGGTTTCTTGCTTAGTTTCATTTCTGTGTAAAAGATTTTCAGATGTGTTGGATACAACTGTGATGATGAATTCAAAGTAATAGAGCATGAGCACAATTTGCAGCTTGGTCTTACTAGATTTTGACTTCTTCTGCGATGTGGGTTTCGTGGAAGAAACATTTCTTTTGTGAGATGGCTCTGCGTCATTAGGTGGATTCTGTGGCAGTGTTACTTTGCCTTGCTTCTATTAATATTCTTTTCCATTGTTCTCTTATTTATCTAATTCGTCATCACCTCCTCTGCTAGGTGATTTTGAAGTAGTCTCTTCAGATGCACTGTTCAGTTGCTGGACCTCTTTTTTCTTCTTCCTTCTGCTAGTTCTAGGTGTATCATGCCCTTCACGAGTGACCATCGGGCTTCCGATTAGTTTGTGATTGGAAAGTTCTGTGGGGTCAATAGGGATAAGGAGATCTATAGGCCATTCCTTAGTTATTTCTTTTAGGTCCTCTTCTGTGAGTTTGTAATAACTTTGTAATACTTCTTTGTGTTCGTCTCCATGCACAGTGATGTAGATAAAATGTATGTCTACGTGGAACTTGACAAATGGATTGAACTTGTGTAGGTTGTTCGACGTTATATGAGGGACAAACTCAATATACCTCTTTAACTGCAAATAATAGGTGTGAAACACTGCGTTTTACTGCCATTGTTTTCCCATATCGCTCGAATACCATAGCGAAGTGAAATTCATGGCTAATGGTTTGGATGAATCTATTTCAGGGAAGGTCACACCTTCTGGCATCTCCCAAGATATGAATGTGATGAGGATAAACAACTAACTAAAATGGAACTCGTATCCCTAATCTTGAACTTTGTGACAGTATTGGTCTAACTGGTTCACTAAGATCTTTTCCCAGTTCATTTGTATCCCCTCCACACATTTTCCTTTGAGGTCAACAACAAACCTCATGACTTGCATGGGTCTGTTCTTCTAGACTAGCTTACCATCAATCAAATGGAAATCAAGGTGCACTGCACCATTCTATATGGAGGCTACCTTGTAGCCTCGCTTCCCCTTCTCCACATAACCATATGTATCTTTAATCTTATGCACCAGGGCACGGTCTACAACCTTCCTTGGGTAAAAGTATTGGGGGTCTAGTCCCTGCATGCTCAATCCGGTGATCCAATAGATCAACGCAGGATCGACGATGATGTGTCTATATAGCCACAAATAACTTCCATGGAAGCTCAATAGTAGGAGATTAACACACACGTTAAGCTCCTGGTGCCTTCCAAAATTGGGTATTTTCATTACGTTCAGAATAGTGGACTGTGAGAGGTCCATAGTCCATGGTTGGGGGATTATCCTCGACTTCTTCCCCTTCATCCTAGTCAAATACCTGTGAGAGGAAAGCATGCTGAAGTTCTTGCGATCCCCTAGGTTGAAGTCATTGATCTTTAGTGTCATGATCTTATTCGACTGAGGCTTGCCTGTGCGTATCCCCTTCGAGAGGTACACAATAACCAAGGTGTAGTCGAAGTCCCTGGGGACACTGTCACAATTCACCACGACAGCCATAGGCGGGATGTAGTCAGGTAGGATGGATGGTATTAACTTCGCATTTGCCAAGTCATCTTGATGCTTGGTTATTTTCTCGGCTGCAGCTCAGGATGGTCCAGATCTGGGAGCAGTCGACGGGGAGGCTTGCACTCGTCTCTTTGATGAAGCTTGAATTCCGATGGACATCACCTTCTCAGCCATAAGTTTGATGATAACTTCTTCGACAAACTTTTCTGCGGCGTTGAGTTCGTCCGATATACACGCTCGAGATCAAATAAACCAGGTCTATAATCAAATGCTCGATGCAATGGAACAGGTAGTGAAGTCTCAGTAAACATAGCACAACAACAATGAGTTCTCTTGTTGGCTCATATACAATTCACAAAAGTGTACTCGGTGCAAACATAATAAGTAGACAACGATGTAACAGATCCCTCCAATGGACAAGAGGCCTTCATTAATGCAATTATGTATGTTACGACGCAGTCACAATGGGTGAGATTTCTGATCATAACTGTTGTTCAAACCGTTTGGGAACATCAATGCAATGGTTATAATTCCTCCAATGATCATATCACTTTGCCATGGAGAAGTGCCAATATGAGCTACTCTGATATTCCGACGAAGTTCAAATTTTGGAGATCTTCCTTCTGTGAAGTATTTTCTGGAACTTCCTATAATTTCTCTAAATTTTCTTTCTTTTTGCTGAGCTTTCTATCCTTCTTCCCTGTGATCCGCGTCTCGATATTCCTCTTTCCATTTTCATTCTTATCTCCTCTTGGCATAGTAACTTCGCGATGTTGGTGGTCTTTACTAGTGTTCAAGGCCAATACTTCTTCTCTGTCTGGGGTAGGTTCTCTACTCTGTTATACATATAGGTGTTTCAAGTCTTCTTGTGTTCTTTCAACTTCGATATCCAAATTTATGGTCCTCAACAACTTCGACTAGTTTTCTTTTTCCTTCAGTAAGTGTTCTATTCTCTTAGCCATGAAGTCTCTTAGGTCTTTCTTTTTCTATTCTAGAGCTTCCTCTTCTTTTCTTTGGGTCTGATCTTTCTCAATCCAGGTTTTTCCTAGTAACATAGGAAATGGGGCGTTGTTCTCAATAAACTTAACAACCTCAAATTCTTCCTCTATCGAAGTTCCATGAGCACTCATAGAGGTCCGGGTAAGTCTTCCACATAGGGTTATCAACATTCCTCTAAATAATCCTATTCCTCCCAATGAAGGGATCATAGCAGGCTTTCCTAAAATTTACCAAGTTTTTTTCTGTCATAAAATTCACCTGTGTTTCCTCATCCAGAACACAGTCTATGTTGAAGTCTCTTATTCTTGTTTCTATGCACTCTTTTTCTTTGAAGGCGTCAAATAAGTTGATATCTCTGTGGTCATTCAGGGTTTCTTTCATTTGTAGTAATACAGTCTCTTATTCTTTCTGGGGTTTTGCCATGGTCTCAGTTTCTTGGCCTTTCTCATGGTTTGCTTGTCTCATATTCATTCTTTCAACCTTAGAAATCATTCTAGGGAAATCCAGAATGTCATGGTCCATATCTTTACAACAAAGACAACTAGGTCTTCTACCAGGGAATTCCTTAGCAAGGTGTCCTGGTCTTGTGCAAGTGTAACAAAGAGTTAATCCTCTCTTTCTCTTAAATGATCCCCAACCTTTCTTGTACTGCACACTAGGATCGTAGTAGCTAACCTACAAAAAATTCTTCCTAGGATTCTGCATCCATTTGTCTTTCCAAACATTCTTTCTATGCATAGGAATAACATATCCTTCATTATTTCTATCGGATCTACTTATACCAAATCTTGTTTCTTCTAGTTGTGTCCTAGTTTTCAGACTAGGAATTTTTTTATCAAACATACCTAGATCCATAATTTCAAAACAATTTTTTCACTTATCTTACCTTTATCAGAGCACAAAGATTTCATATATTACCTCTTTTTGAAAAAAAAATTCCTTGATCTTGCCTCTTTTTCTTTAGATCTGATTCCTTTCTTAGCACAGAGCTTCACAGTCAAGTAGAATACTGTGCACTTAAAAGAACATATCTACGCACAAATATTTCTTTCTTTTCCTCAGTTCCTAGCAATCACATTTTCAGGTCCTGACAATAGAACCATTTATTGGGACGAGGGTAGACCCAGGGTTCAACGCTTCAACAATGCACCAAAAAAACCCTAACTACCAACCCTTTCAGCAACACCTGCGAAGCAGATGAAGTCTCACTCGGGATAGAGGCAGGGGTGGTTGTAGGACTCAAATGTCTGCAACCTAGCTGGGACACTGATATGTGATTAAAACACCTTAACAAAGAACTTAGCAGTTTTCATTCATCAATACTTAACCTTTGTCCACAACACAGATAAACCCTAATTACAGTGCAACACAGTATTCAACAAGATTCAACACATTCAAGCACTAAGCATATCAACATAGATCAGATCTAGCATCTTATTCACATCATTAGGCACTATGCTATCATATTCATCTAAGCATATATTATTGAAGTAAGCATTAATCATATGAACCATAAAACAATCATAGTGCACAAAGCAAACACAAAACATGATATACGTGGTTCACCCCCATCTTGGGGCTACGTACATCAACTCTTCTTCTCTTTTATTGTATTCTATCAATCATCTACATGCAAAGAGCCACAAGGTCCTACTCCACATAGGATAGGAGATCTGCGTGAACTCCATTAGATCCTACTTCCCCGAGCTAGGTTATAGCACAAAACCTTTACATAGTCTCTTACAGTCACTTGCACTTACTTTAGCAAGTCTCACACAGTATGCACAAATAATTTACAACTATCACTTTCACTTAGCACATTGGCCTTTACTTGCCCCCTAGCACCTCCTACTTACATCACCTAGCTTTCTATTTATACATTACAAAATGGGCCTAAACATGGGTAAACCCATGGGTCGACATCCCCATACCCGTTACATAAGCCCAAAACACAAAAATCCCTAAACAAGGGGCCTAGATCCCATGATCTCCTCTTTGACTTCCACTCCACCTTCGATAGCCTGTCAAAGTCCCAAAATAGGTCAAACCTGACCAAGGATCGCCAAAAATTGGTCAAGGGCCAACACTTTGCATGTTTTCTATACCCTTAGTTTGTCTCAGAATCACTATAATATAGTCCTATCATGCACCTTGGCCCTACTTTCATCATTGGTAGTTAACCTTGAACCCAACAATCGACATTTCATCATTGGTCATTGACTGGGTGGTTTCCCTTGTGTTTGAAGGCAGGACATCTATTCACACATTGGGATTCATGCAATGTCTTGGATGCCATTAGATTTATTGGTTTCCTCACCTTTGTCAGTATTTTTCATCATTGGCTTCTATTCAAGGGGTCTTTTTCATGTACCGCTTGCACTTGGCACACGCGAAAGATGCACATGATCGTTGGTTCATGAACATGTTCTTCATTCAATTTCCACCAAATCATGAAGCTCCTTCTTTGTACCTTGTGCTGACTGATGAGATATTCCTTAATTCTCTCCTATCAATGGGTCTCCTTCCATCGACTTCAGCCTATTTATTCTGGAAATGGGACCTAGAGTCTTATGAGTACCTTGAGGCTTGCAGTCATTAGTGGAAGGCTCTCTCGCCATTGACAGTTGGGAATACATCAATGTCTCCTGATTGATGGATTCTTCAGGTGTTCAACACCAACTCCTTTATTCACACTTGTAAGAATGTACTAGGTGCCTTGATACCTACTTTCATTATCGATAGGATATCCTGCGTTTGTTAATAGTATACATCAATGACCGGTAATAAAAAAATGTCTCATTGTGTTTGACCTCAACTCCTTTATTCATATGATGTAGATTTTCACCCTTGGTGGATTGTGTAGAAGACTTGAAGACATCACTATGTGGCTAGAAATTTCTTGAGCTGTTGCTTCCTTTTCATTGGACCAGTACCTATATGACTTCAATGATCATGGGAGATCATATTGTACTCCATGGTATACAGATATCTTCAGATTGGTTTTGAGACTGGTTCAACTGGGCCTTGGTCGTGACTATGATATCTATTGGCATGTAACCACATTTGTATTTTCCTATTCATGGCCACAAACACTTGTTTGGTATATTTTCACATGGATCTGCAATGTAATTTTATTGGCAACCATGTATGCAAAGTCAGTGCACAATGTAATGAAAAACTAGTTCATCCAGCTGATTCCCTACCACTCCACTTCTAGGTTGTTTATAATGTATTTCGACCATCGTAGATACTCCTCTGACGTCACACATTAGGGGGCATTTGTTATAGCAAGATTTTCCTCACCCTATGCAATCTTGCCCAGAAGGCCTTTTTCCATTTCCCCATGCAGACTTATCTTCCTTGTTTATAAAATCCAGAGCCAAAAATAAATATTTTTCCACATGTATGCATCTTGCCTACTATACATCATGTGTATACACAGGCTGCTCCACTACAACCTACGTACATTGGAATTTGTGCCAAAAAATGAAAATTAGTGTCGGGTTTCCATGTCATGACAGGAGATCTATGATCCTTGGCCTTCCATATACTGGAAATGTTCCGAATCATCCCTTCAGTTCCATTTTGAAGGCTATAAATGGGCCAATTCTGAGCAATGGAAAAAAGGGAAAGAATTCAACTTTGAGAGAAAATTTACTATGGATAAATTATTTACATCATATTGAGTCTGCATCCCTTTGTCCTTTAAGTTTGAACACAGTGTTCAACCCCTAAGCTCTTCCCTTATTAATTGAGAACCTCATTGTTTCTCTCTTATGAGCTTGCCTTTGGTGGAGGATTGAAGTGGTGGAGGCCCATCTGGAAGGAACTTAGTTTCTCGGTTCCAAACTGTGTCGAAATGAAAGTTCGTAACATTTTCACTTATGTTGATCATTTATTAATAGAAATACTCTTTTCCTGTCCAATTGATATCTTGCAAATATATTGAATTGTTATTCCATGGGTGTATTTTTCATGTTTATTAATGGATTATGCTATTAAATGTGATAACATTATATAATATCACCATATTCTTTCTTTGCTTAGTTGTTGAGGACTAGTTGCAGGTATATTTCTTTGGGTCGAGTGCTCAATGGTGGACTTCATCGAACGTCTGAACAAGGTAGGCCTTTTATCTTGTCTTGCTAGCATATTTCTTTGTATAACATACTTGAGGAGAGAGTTGATTTCCACAGTCATTTTCGTCTATTGTGGTTTAGCCTAGCCATAGATATATTTTACTCATAACAGGGTGTGAAAAATGCACTTTGTAATTACTCATTATGGGAAGCTCCTCTCACACAGGAGTCAAACATGAGGTTGAGTGGAGGAAAGTGACAGAGATATCCACTTCTGATCCTGAAAAAGAATTTGGGAGAGTGTTTATTGGGGGTGAATCATGTAGCGTTGTTGGCACAGGTGAAAACCTAGGGTTCAATGCTCAAGAGCGCACCAACAAATCCCTAACTATCGGTCCTTTCAACAACACCTGCGAAGCATATGAAGTCTCACCTGAGGTAGAGGCAGGGGTGGTTGCAAGACTCAAGTGTTTGCAACCTTAGCTAGGATGCATATATGTGATTATATCATTTACAGAGAACTTAGCATCGATCATTCATCAATATTCAACCCTTATTATACTTCGCAGACAACATAGAGCATCACGGTGTACACTCAGATCTACAATATTCAACACTTAACCATATTAACCCAGATCAGATATAGTAGATCAACACTAAGCATCATCATACACATCATATCTAACAATCATATATATCTAAGAAGAACAGAGCATAAGTGGATATATCAAAGAACATAGCATAAGAAAAACACATTGAATCAAAGCACAAAGCATAATACACAGATTTACGTGATTCACCCCCACCCTGGGGATACGTCCACAAGATCTTCTTCTTTATTATTGTCTTCAATCTGTTACAAGAACAAAGCCTCCAAAACCCTTCTTCACATAGGAAAAAAGGTATGCACAACTCGCTAGATCCTTCTTCCTTGCGTTATAACACTTAGCTTTCTATAGCAACCTCACAGTAACTTGCACTTAGCCTTGCAAGCCTTACACAGTTCGCACAGAGCACTTATTAAACATCACATAGATGCACTACCAATTGCACTAAGCAATCACATCTACTACTTCTTACATTGCCTATACTTCCATTTATACATTACAAAAGTGGGCCTAATCGTGGGTAAACCCACAGGTCGACATCCCTTTCCCATTACATTAACCTTAAACCCTAAAAGGGACCAAAAGTGGACCGAGATCCCGTGATATTTGCTTCGTTCGATGCTCCATCTTTGACAGACTGTCGAAGTCCAAAAATAGTCAAATATGACCAAGTGTTACTCAAAATTTGGTCAAGGGCCAATAGGCCCCCAACACTCACCTGTGACTCGTCTTGAGTCACTCTAGTCTGATCAATTCCACCTCGAATTCCTCAATCTTGGATCAAGCTAATTTGGTCTGCTGCAATGCGACAACCTCTTTCTCAATGAACTCTTGGATCATTGCATCGTTTACTATCCCTTCCAGGTGTTGTTCTACGGTGATGACAACCTGTTCAAGCTCGTCTCCTTGGCTTTCAACTTTAGTGAACAGTTGGCATGCCTTTTCTTGGATTGGTTGAAGTCATTGGGAGACTTTCATCACTTTACTTTGCACCGTATGTACCTGTTGTTGGGTGGTGAATTGTTTTGGAAATCTCTTCATTCTTTTGACTGGGGTCAAGGCCTTTAGCTACGCCTGTAGCGTATTTGCGTGATGATTTGATTGTTGGAGCTGTGCCTCCAATGCCTGTAACTCTGGATTCTCTATGAGGTTCTCATAAGTCTGGGCACTTCTAGTGCTCAACTGATTACATTCCAAGGAAAAGGTTTTTAATCGGCCAACTGCGCTACGGGAAGTTACCTCCCTTAGATCTCTTATTTCCTGAGGAGTCTCGGGCACGGTACGAAGTTCCAGATCTGAGATGCACTGCTGAAGTTGTTGGATTACTTCTTCAAGTTGTGCCACTTTCTATGGGACACGTTCTTCAATCTTCACTTCTATTATCATCACAGAGCGAAGTTATTTGTGAACCCTTTCCTGTACTTCAAGTTGCTCTTCTAGCAACTGGTCCTTGCTCTGCTGTAACTGTGGTTTTTACTCATCCCACTTCACGTGTAGGGAAATATTTTTCCATTCTTCCTTACTCTATTGTTCTACAAGTGCACTCCGTACTTGTGTCAAAGCTTGGGTGGCTTGCACAGTGTCTTCTTGATCTCGTGGAAGGCGAGCTTCGACTTTATCGACGATCTGGTGTAATTGGGTGGGCTCATTGCCTTTTCCTACTGTTCCAATTGTCAAGGGAACATTAGAAACTGCTCGGATGGACTGGAGTGCTTGTTGCACTTCTTGAAGTTCACCCTTGATTTGGATGAATACCTCCTTCTGCTTCACTTCTTTCTTTTCTATGATCTCTAGTAAAGCATCATTCAGCACAACGATTAAGAAGTCGAAGTCATCCAGTGTGAGGGTAGTCTTAAACGTAGTTTGGGTAGCCTTAGTTTTCTTTCGGGATGAGGGATTTGGTGGGGTAATCTTCCTTTTCTTAGAGGGATCCTCCTCCTCTCTAGGCGGAGTAACCTCACCTTTATTTTTCTCAACTTCAATGCAACCTAGTTCTTCACCATCACCTCCTTGTGCAGGTGAGATCAAAGTAGTCTTCGTGGATGTGCTATGGACATATTGAACTTCATCATCCTTCTTATTATTTCTCGGTACAGGTGTATCCAACATAGCTTCAGGGCTATTCACATCGGACATTTCTACAGGGTCCGCTGCAACAAGGAGGTCCGCCGACCATTCCTTGGTAATCTGCTCCAAGTCTTCTTTTGTCAACTTGTAGTACGACTGGACATGATATTTGTGCTCACCAACATAGGCTGTGATATAGGTGAAGTGGTGGTACACACTGAATTTTATCAAAGGTCTAAACCTATGAAGTGTGTTTTGGGTGAGGAGCAGTGTAGACTGAATTTCATTCTTCAATTGGTTGTAATAGGCATGGAAGACAACATTGGACTTCCACTACTTGTTCATGTCACTGGAGTACCAAAACGTACAAAAATTCATATCCAGTGGTTCGAAGCATTCGATCTCTAGAAAAGTGGCACCTTCTTGTAGCTCCTAGGTGATGAAAGCAATTAGTATGAGAAACCAACTAAAGTGGAACTCATACCCTTGGTATTGCACTTCTCTGCAATCAAGATCTAGCTGGTTTACAAGGTACTACACCTAGTTCATCTGTAGTCCCTCGATGCACTTCCATGCGAGGTCAACTATGAATCCAGTCACTTGTGTTGGTCCGTTCTTGCGAACTAGCTTGCCTGCGATCAACTGAAATGAAAGGGGCACTACGCCACTCTGGATAGAGGATACCTTGTAGCGTCACATGCCTTTCTCGACATCACCATAAGTTTCTTTTATCCTCTGTGCTAGTGCTCGGTCTAAGGCCTTTCCAGGGTAAAACTCCTGTGGGTCAGGGCCTTGCATACTAAGTCCTAGGATCTGATTGATCAAGGTTGGATCCACAGTGATGCAATGGTCCAACCATAAGTATCCTCCGTGGTAGCAATACAACAACAACTTGACGCATGCGTTGACTTCTTGGTGTCTACCGAAGTGTGGGATCTTCATTAAATTAAGCAGTGTGGGATGTGTGAGGTTCTGGGTCCATGACTGCAGGACAATCTTAGAATTCTTGCCTTTGGTCCTGGTTAAGTACTTATGCAGGGATAACATGTTGTAAACTTTACGATCTCCAAGTTAAAATCACTAAATTTTAGTGCTACGAGCTTATCTTGGTCAGCACAAATTGCACGCACCCCTTACGGAAGGTACGCAGTGATCAAAGTGTACTTGAAGTCTCGAGGTACACTATCACAGTTGATGGCACCACTTAGAGGTGGTAAGTAAGTAGGTAGAATGTGTGGGATAAGCTTGGCATTTGTGAATTCATCCCTGTGCTTGGTCTGTTTCTCATCGATCGGCTGGGATGGACCGACGCGAGAAGTGGAAGGGGAGGTTTGGAGTCCTCTCATTGACGATGCTTGGAATCCTATAGATAATCCTTTCTCTGACATGACTCTCTCAGTCATTAAGTCAATCAAAACTTCTTCAACTACTTTCTCAGCAGCATTGAGCTTGTCCGACATACAAGCTTGGGTCAACTAGCTCGGGTGTGAAATGAATTCAAAGGCTACAATGAATGGTATGGGAACAAGGCAATGATCACAGGGTGAAGTAATGTCAGGTTTCGGGCTCAAATTATCACTTAGAAAAAAAGTATTCTTAGTGTGTGGCACGATGAACTAAGTAGGGAAACTTAGCAACGGTCTGCTTGCAATGGGTATGAGGTTGTATTAACTTATGTTCTGTCCATTATGGTGCAGTCGAACAGTCTAGTGATGATCCATAAGTGATTTCTGACCCATTCAGAGTGGCAGTTGAATGGTTATATTGGCTTCCAATGACTATGTTACTTTGCCTCAGTGAAGTGGCATATGTTGTTGTTCTGATATCCCGACGAAGCTCCAATTCTACAAAGTGTCTTGCTGCGAGGTACCCTTTGGGATCTTCTATAATTTTTCAATATTAGCCTTCTTCTTACTTAGCTTTCTAGCCTTCTTTCCAGTGAGCTTCGACTCGGTGATTCTCTTCCCATTTTGATTCTTATTCTCCTTGGACATAGTCACTTCGTGCTGGTGAGATTCTCTCCCAGGGTTTAGGTATATCACTTCATCTTTGTTTGGGGTAGAAATTTCAGCCTTTTGTGTAGCCTTGGCCTCGACATTTGGGGTTCTAGTGTCATATGCCTTTGAGTGGTTCTCCTGTTATTCTATCAATTGTGCGATCCTTTTAGTCATGAAATATTTTAACTCTTGTCTTTGATGTTCTAAAATTTCTTCTTATTCCTTCTTTCCGGCTTGATCTCTTTCAATCCAAGGTTTTCTGAGTAGCATAGTAATCGGGGCATTGTCCTCAATGAATTTGATAATCTCAAAATATTCTTTTGTCGAAGTTCCATTGACTACCATAGGTATCTGAGTGAGTTTTCCAGATAACATCATCATTTTTCCTCTGAATAGTCCTATTCCTCCCAACGAAGGAATCATGGCAGGCTTCCCTATAGCTTCCCAGGTTCTTTTTGGCATAATGTTCACTTGTGTTTCTTCATCAAGAATACAATCAATGTCAACGTCCCCTATTCTTGCTTTGACTTTCTCCTTTTCTTTGAAGATCTTTGGTAATCAGACGTCTTTATGTTCCTTCAGGGTTTCTTTCATCTATATTAATACTTTCTCTGATTCTTGCTGGGTTTCTGCCTTTTCTAGATCTACCTTATGGTCTTCTTGATTCAGATTTATCCTTTCAAGTTTAGCGATCATTCTAGGGCAATACAATACCTCATGGTCCCTAGCTTTGCAACATAGAGAACTAGGTCTTCTACCAGGGCATTCCTTAGCTAGATGGCCTGGTTTTCTGCAACTGTAACATAGGATTAATCCTCGCTTGCTTTTAAATGATCCCCAACCTCTTCTGTACTGCACACTAGAATCGTGATAGCTAATCTGCAAAAAATTCTTTCTAGGATCCTGCATCCATTTGTTAGTTCAGACATTCTTTCTATGCATAGGTATAACATATCTATCATTATATTTATCATATCTATTCATATCAAACTTTATTTCATCTATTAATGCCCTAGTTTTTAAGCTAGGACAAAATCTATCAAACATACCTAGATCCATGCTCTAGAAACAAAACAATTTCATTTATCTTACTTCTACAGAGCATAAATCTTCCAGATTTAAGAACTTTTGACTATTCTTACCTTTATTAGAGCACATAGCTTACAAATCTTATCTCTTTTTTGCAGATCTTACCTCTTTCTTTTAGAAATTTGTTGGTGAGCGAAATTGACCATTCGTCAACTGAGAGAGTGGAACCGGTCCGGGGTTGTCTAATAACCCAAGCCATTTGGGATGAACCACCCTGACGGGTTTAGCGGCTCTGTTAACCGATCTAAGGTCCTAAGAAAACAAAAAAAGAAAACTAATCTACAATAACTAATCTAACTAAAACTAAATAAAACAAACTAATAAACTAATCTAATTAAAACTAACTATTAAACAAACTAAACTAAAACTAATTATTAAACAAACTAAACTAATCTAACTATTCTATACATATATATAATCTACTAACTACTACTATACTAACTCTAACTAATAAACTATCTAACTACTAACTAAAATATAACTTATTCACAAAATATACAATATCGACAATTTACAGATTTAAATAAAACCTGAAAAAACTCATTTATATTATGCCCTAAGACAGAGAAAGATGTTTTTGTTGATTTTATAATTTTATGAACATAAATAAAACAAAAAACTAACTAAACTAAAACACTAATCTAAACTACAAATATAACTAACTAAAATACTAATAATATACTAAAGAAATTAACAAAAATAATCACAAATTTACCTGGAGAAATACTCCAGATTTGTCTTGTGTATGATAATCGTCCTAGCTGATCGGAAGGAGGAAACCCGCTCCGAATTATCCAGAAGCTTCTCGTAAACGATAGCTGCAATGCTCTTTAAGTTTATTTACAGGACAAACAAGACATAAAAATAACAACAATCTTATAATTTATAAATCTTCACAGTTAGATAAACCTATATGCAAAGATTTATACATAATAGTTCAATTGATGAAGAAGAGAAATCTGCCATTCATTAACTGAACAAAGTAATTGTTGTATTTTAGATTAATGAAATAAATCAGACATGGATCATATTAATTAAATCATATCATTTTGCAAAAGACTATGATAGATAAAGTAGTCACTAATCAAATGCAAATTGATAAGCATAAACATGAAACAAAAGATTGATATTATGAAAGCGAAAGTTGTAGAAAAACATCAAATTTTGTCTCAGTTTGTATTAGGAATCCATAGCCTGTTTCTCCCACAAGTGAGGATGATGCTTATTACAAAAAATAATAAGTATTTATAAGTTTTCCACAGGGTAAAACCTCCCTGTGGAAGTTATCAAACTGTTTACATAAATCTGGGAAGATATCCCCAGTTTCACTAAACTAGGAATCTACAATAAAACTAAACACACAAATATCCCCTAGACTGTCCAGCATATCCCATGCAATTCGAATTTACCTATATGGCGAGAAGATGTCTTAATCATGACAATTTGGAGTTGACAACGGCTGTGGCTGATTCAACATTCTTGAAAACAATGGAGCCAGTTGTCTTCTGCTTCTTATCAGTTGCTTGGAGTTGGTCTCTTTGGCTGGTCAACACTGCAATTTGATCTTCCAGTGATTGAATTTTCGATTGGAGTAGGGGAACATCGATGTAGTATCGTTCCAACCATAAATCACATTGGTCATAGGGAAACTGTGTGGGTTTCGAAAAAGCAGGTGAGGGTTTGGACATATTGTTGAGGGTTTCGTTAGGCAATTTAATACCAGGGTAGCCAGGGTTATTCCTTAGGCAGGGGGGAATATTCGTCATGAAATCATAAGGTGGTTCAGGGCATAAGCCCTGTGAGTAGGGGTACTCACTGGCTAAGAAATGTTCTACATCAGAGTTCGAATCCTCACTTAGAACGATAGGCTTTGACTCAGCAGAGGGTTTAGGTTCGTTCCTAGCCATTCTCGAAATAAGCCAAGAGTTCTTTTTACCCTTGGCATTAGCAGTAGGGTTTGCCTTAGCCTTTTTTCTCATAGTTTTCTTTATAGCCTCGACCATCTCAGTTCCAATGTCTGGTAATTTAATAGCAGGGTCAACCGAAGGCTTAGGAGAGGGCAATAGGATATGGAAGGGCACGGGTGGCTCAGCCTTGGTTTCATTTACCACAGGCTTCTCAACCTGGACAGGGTCTGTATCATCAAAACCATTTCAAGCGATGAAAGCTCTCCAACTATCACCATGTAAACTCAAGTAATGACCAATGATAATTTTAATAAGTCCATAGTGGAACAAGCTACTGTCAGCCTTCTCCTTTTTAAACCTTTTCGACATTTTATATAGGTTGTGCTCTGTCACACGAGGTGATCTTTCGGGAGATGAACAGTAGTGGCCACGAAACCTCTTCCACTTTTGAATTCTTGAACCAACGTTGGCCCATGGTAGGTAACCCTGTAGAAGAACTAATAAAATTCTCATCAACTTCCAACTATATGTCGCCCACCTTGGCTCTACAACCACCAAAAGTCAGAGCGAACTGTTGTGCCACAATTAGATTAAAACCCTCAAATCGCTGCACGAAGGTGAGCCATCCATTATATTCCAAGTCCTTCCAGGCATTGTCGAACATTAACAAGGCTTGGTTTCCATTTGGCTCGATTCGTATGACTGGTTCCATGGAGCCAAGAACATGGTAAGCCCAGGGTTTGGATCATAGCACACACAGGAGCAAAATGTAGGAAGGGTTACCCGAGCTAACAGAGGTAAAAGGGGATAAGGGATAGGCATAAATTCCATCGTGCGAAGGTGGTGGAGTTTATCTCTGCCATGAAAAATAGTTATTTCCAAAGTACAATCGCCGGCTCATAGCTATTCTACCCATTATTCTATAGTTCAACAATTATGTCACTTGGCTGACCAATGAAAACAGTGGCAAGTGTATAAACCAACGTGCACAATCAACGTTATGACATAGTTTTAAACCATCAACATTCAATTTGAAACCAATACCAAATGTTTAACCATGCTCCAATGTATTGTAACATCTCATATCAATAGTTTAAACAAGGTGCCAAAGGGTCTTCATATAATCAACATACCAATAGTTATGAAAACATTAACATAGGCATTATATCAAAAGACATATATAAAAGATTTAATCATAACCCCTATGTATTTTCATGAAACCAATGGTCAAGTAGGTCAAATAAAATGCCAATGCATTACAAACTCAATGAAACCAAGTCACACAATCAATCCAAGAATGTCCAATGAGTACAGTTCTAAAGTTTTGCCAGCTGCATAATGATAAGTGAAATGTAAGCGCAATAGGCAAATCGACAAGAAGGATAACGAAAGTTCAAATAATGATTTTAATGCGACTACGAAAGACCAAGTTTTCACGCATATAGCCGTGAAAACAAAATGAAGGCAAATGTGTAAATGTCGCAAAAATAAAAGTGTCGTTTATTGGAAACTTGCGACAAAAAATTGATGTTTGCAAAACACTGGTGTAGGCAGCTTATAAGGACAGTATGAAAATGCGAATTGGTTGCCAACAAAATTTCCAATTTTACTTTTCTTAGAGCACAGAGCATTCAAATATCTCTTCTTTTCTTCATATTTGATCTTCCTTTCTTTAGATCTAACCTTATTCCTGGCATGAAACTTCACAGGTCGAGTAAAAAGCTGTGCACTAGGGCAATATATCTATGCATAGAGCTTTCTTTTGCAAAAAGATTCTTCTTCCTCAGTTCCCAATAATCACAGTTTCTAGTCCCGACAACAGAACCATTTATTGGCACAGGGCCAGACCTAGGGTTCAACGCTCCACCAACAAAGCCCTAACTACCGACCCTTTTTGCAACACCTACGAAGCAGATGAAGTCTCACACAAGGTAGAGGTAGGGGTGGTTGCAAGACTCAGGTGTTTGAAACCTTAGTTGTTACATAGATCTATGATTATATCATTTACAGATCACTTAGCATCAATCATTTATCAATATTCAACCCTTATTATACTTCACAAACAACACAGAGCATCACGGTGTACACTCAGATCTACAATATTTCAACACTTAACCATAGTAACCCAGATCAGATCTAGTAGATCAACACTAAGCATCCTCATACACATCAAATCTAACAATCATATATATCTAAGAAGCATAGAGCATAACTGGATATATCAAAGCACATAGCATAAGCAAAATACATTGAATCAAAGCACATAGCATAATACACAGATTTACGTGGTTCACCCCCACCCTGGGGCTACGTCCATAAGATCTTCTTCTTTATTATCATCTTCAATCTGTTATAAGCACAAAGCCTCCAAAACCCTTCTTCTCATAGGACATAAGATCTGCACAACTCACTAGATCCTTTTTCCTTGCATTACAACACTTAGCTTTCTATAGCAACCTCACAATAACTTGCACTTAGCCTTGCAAGCCTTACACAGTTTGCACAGAGTACTTATTCAACATGAAATAGATGCATTACCAATTGCACTAAGCAATCACACCTACTACTTATTACATTGCCTATCCTTCTATTTATACATTACAAAAGTGGGCCTAATAGTGGCTAAACCCACGGGCCAACATCTCTTTCCCATTACATTAACTCAAAACCCTAAAAGGGCCCAAAAGTGGATAGAGATCCCATGATCTCTGCTTCTCTTGGCACTCCATCTTTGATAGGCCGTCGAAGTCCAAAAACGGTCAAATATGACCAAGTGTTCCTCAAAACTTGGTCAAGGGCCAACAAGCGTTATTATCCCAACTTGTGTTAGACCTCTGAGACACTTGGACCTATCCAAGGTACTCTAAGATTCTGGCCCTGTTGTTTTTCAGGTCTCAGGAGGAGATTTAGGCTTAGTTACCCTACCCATACACTTGCCTGGTTGTCGACTGTACCCCCTAGGTTGTTGATTATAGGTTGGTGGCCTAGTTTCCATTATATAGGTTGACACATAGGTGACTGCAAGGGGTATATCGTGGTACCTGAGGTAGACTCTGTATTATCTGGATGACACCCGAAGGGACCATCGGTTGGAGGTCTGGGTAACTGCTTCTCCTAACCAGTCGTTTTCCTTTTTGAATTCTTTGGATGATCAAGATTTCATCTCCCTAGGTTGGAATCATTCAGAAGGGTAGTTTGTTTGGTTTGTATATTTCTAGGATTTTCTTCTTAGTGGTGTGCTCTGTGCTCCCTAGTTTTCCATAGTGATTTAGTCAGTCATTACTTTAGGTATTTGAGCTAAGGTGGTAGACCACCCACTCCATCATTCGTGAGGACTTTTCGGTCTTTCGCTTAGAAATGTGGATCTGACTCATTATAGGTGTATATTTTTATAACACTGGTTCACCTGAGTCAGTGTGTGATACTTTTACAAACTTGAACGATCTCACAAGGGAAGAACATGTGCATAAGATATTCATGGAAAAATTTTCTAACGATACTAACCAAGGAACCCCTTCGCAAGGGGATTTTTGTGTTTTTACTTTCTTCCGAAATGTTGTTTCCCCTTTGATGGCCATGTTGTACATTCCTGGGTTGAATGTGGGACTATCAGTTTGGTTGGGTACCATTCCAAATGTCCCTAATTCTCTTGAAGCTTCTCAGATAAGCACCTTATGTCATGGGAATCATGTTGATGTACCTTCGTTAACAAATTCTTCTCCTCCTCCTTCCTTCTCTAGTGAAATTATAACTATTAGTAACTGGGAGTTTAAACAAAATAGAAAGAGGAAGAATAGAAATAAGAAATCACCAACCTCTACGAGTCACGTTGGAGATATGTCATCAACTTCTGCAAGTCATGTTGAAGGAAAACACCCAGCCTCTTTATTTCATGCTGGGGAAAAAGTCCAGTCACTACCAGTCACAATGGAGATAGGTATGTAGCCTCTGCGATTCTTGTTATCAACCAATCACCAACCTCTACAAGTCATGTTCAAGATGTGCAACCAACCACTACAAGTCATGTTGGGGGCATGAGTATCGTCAATGCGAGTCATACGAGTGATTTGTAACCAACCAATGCTAGTCATGTTGGAGGAATTTATTTTGTTGAGAAACCTAGACAGATAGGAAATAAGACTAAGTTCCCTTGTAATCTTTGGAAGGGAGATCACCTTACTCATGTATGCCCTTATCTTCCAAAGGCACGAATATTGTGGTCCCTGTCTACAATATCTTCTGATTCTGAGTCTTCTTAGGTTTCCTCATAGTCTATTCAACCTTTGGTTGATTAAGTGGTCATGCCTATGCAATATTCAGTTGATCCCACTCCTCTTTTCGGGGGTGATGCACCTTTAGACCATGTTGTCTCACAACCTATTCATCCATTGGTTGAGAAAGTGGTCATGCCGATGCAATATTTAGCTAGTCCCACTCCTCTTTTGGGGGATGATGTGCCTTTAGACCATGTTGTCTCATAGCCTATTCATCTAGTGGTTGAGAAAGTGGTTATTCCAATGTAATCTTCGGCTGATCCCACTCCTCTTTTGGGGGGTGATGCACCTTTACACCATGTTGTCTCGCAACCTATTCAACCAGTGGTTGAGAAAGTGTTCATGCCGATGAAATATTCGGCTGATATCACTCTTCTTTTGAGGATTGATGCACCTTCAGACCATATTTCCTTGTAACCTATTCAACAAGTGGTTGAGGAAGTAGTCACATCGACGCAATCCCACTCTTCTCTTGGAGAGTGTCAATTCTACCAAAGTGGTCATGTCAATACAATATTATGTTGATCTCACCCTTCTCTTAGAGAGTGTAGAGTCTACCAAAGTGGTCACACTGATGCAATCTTCGGCTGATACCACTCTTCTGATGGGGAGTGATGTGTCTACCGACTATGTTTTTATCATTTCTAGTTCAGTACTTTCAGAACAAGGGGGCATTCTTCTCACTTCGAGCACACCCCCTCCAAGTCCTAGGATGGTTTCCTTTGATTGGATGACCTTGTTGAAGCTTATCTTCCTTCTTCTACACCCTTTAAAATAAGGGTTGAATTTAATTCAAAAAACATTCACCGATGTATTGTAGATGAAGGAGCCTCCGCAAGTATTTTATCATCCTCGGCTTGGAAATCTTTGAGTTCTCCCGAGCTTGTGTCTACATCACATGAGCTGTTGGCTTTTGACATACATCCTAGTGAATATTTTTGGATTCTTCCTCAGTTACCTATATCCTTAGGTGGGAAGACTATCCTTATTGATGTTATAGTGGTGCAAGGTTCGTTAGATTTCAATATGCTTCTCGGGTGTGATTATGTATATGCTATGAATGTTGTGGTTTCTACGCTCTTCCAAGTGATGCATTTCACTCACAATGGAAGCATTATCACTATTGACCAACTAGCATATGATAATCACCATCCTAATTTGGCACTAGTTCAAATTGCCCCTTTATATGTTCCTAGTGTTTATGTAGACTCTACCCCACCATGGATAAATTATGTTCCGTATTATCCCCGGTCTTCAATTGCTCCTGAGAATGAACTTTTTTATTCATGTTTTCCCTCTCGAGACTTGGTCTCAACAATTGATCCACTGGTTTATCCAATGGGGGCATGGGATCTCTTTCTTCGCCCTCTTGGTCCAAGTGATATTGAGTTTCCTTTCAAGTTTGATCTCATTGTTTGTAGATCCTCAAGCCCTTGTGCTTGTGATTCTTTAATGATAGAATCTATTAGTTTTGTATAGAAACTCCATCATCATATGGAATACGGTCAGTTTGTTTCTCCCTTTGGGACAGTAGACCCTCCTCATTCATATGATTTCTCAGATATTGAATTGCCTTCGAATGAGGATATCCTTGAAAACATGACTATGGTTTCTATACCATGGAAATACTTACATCGTGGTTTGTGTTTTCTTCCCTTTTGGGAATATTTCCAGGTTGACCGTCAAAGAGACTCTTGGTTAGAGCCTAGCAGTGGTCTCTACTTGAACTAGTACTATGCATGAGTTGTAAGGCTATACAGTGCCTTGTACCATATTGTATAGTCCAAGTTTTTTGTTTTCAAGTTTTTTTGTTCAGTAGCACCTCTTATTTTTCCAAAGTTTCGATCAATATTGGATTTATCAACTTCTGGATCAGTGTTATTGGCCTTATATGCAAGATCTTGGAGACATTTTTCTTTAAAATTTGTTAGTCGTATCGATCCATTCTGACAGGTATTGAACTTGAAACTGGCATATAGGTTATATTTTTCCCTAGCATTTTTTTCATTATCTGTTTCCTAGTTCATTTAGCCTTAGGACCGACCCCACTGAATTGAGACACTAACCTTCCTTGTTGATAAGTGTATCGTATTTTATGTGGTAGATCCTTCCTTCCATGAGAATCCTAGTTAGAACCTTGTTTTCCATTTGGTTCTCATGCCAAATTACTTCATAGGCACGAGAGTCTAGTCTAGTCCCACCATGACTTTATGTTGAAGCCTCATTATTCTTATTCATCTTTTTTCTAGATTATACCCTAGGGAATCCCTAAGAACATGGTTTGTTGTCTTTTGTTAAGAACCAAATGCCAATATAATATAGAAAAACCTCAGAATAAGTACTCAATTCCTTGAAAAAGAGATAATTTCAGATAATAAGCCTCTTCGAGGGGGAAACCTCCTTACACACCACATAAATTTACAAATAAAAGATGATTCCAAATGAAAATGTCTCCTTGGTATATATAGGAGACTAGGAGGTACAATTACAACTAATGAACCAAAGCTAACATAAATAAAATAACATTACTAATGTAATATTCTCTAATTAAGGGTTAATGTGCCACTATTTAGGGCTTAACATGCCACTCCCCTTTAGAAAATTGTTGTCCACAATGCTTGAATAATTATGGATGCTTCTATATAAAAGAATCATCTTCCCAAGTGGAATCTTCAGTAGGTAGTTTCCTCCACTTAATAAGATATTTTGAAATGGATCTATTCCTCGGCTGGCGAAGTCTTGTGTCAATGATAGCTTCAGGCTCCAATCTGATTTTTCCTTCATAATCAAGTTCTATAAATATATATTTTAACTAAGATATTGTCACCTATAACCCTCTTTAAGCATGAAATAAGGAAAATTGGGTGTACTCGTGAAGATGTAGGAAACTCCAATTTGTATGCCACAGTACCAATCTTTTGCAACACTTTATAAGGGCCATAGTAATTTGGTGATAATTTATTATCCTTGGCTTGATTGAGGTACATTTGTTTGTATGGTTGTAGTCTTAAAAACACCGAATCCCCTACTTCAAAACTTCTTTCACTATGATGCTGATCTGCTTGTTGTTTCATGTGATTATGTGCCATGGTCAGGTTGTCCTTTAAGATTTGGAAAACTTTCTGTTGATGATCGATGTGATCTTCCAATGATTGAACCTTATATTTTTCTTTTAGAGAAGAAGTGATGGAAGGAGGGTGGTATCCATAGAGTGCCATAAATGGTGTCATTTTTGTTGCAGTATGAAAGGAAGTGTTGTAACACCATTATGTCAAGGGTAACCATTCAAACCATTGTGTTTGTTTATCAAAGAAAAAGAAACAAAGGTATCCTTCCAAACATTTTTTCACTATCTCGGTTTTTCCATTAGATTGAGGATGATAGGATAAGCTATGAGCCAATTGAATACCCAAATAAGAAAATAATCCTGTCAAAAAATTTCCAGTGAAGATGGGATCTCTGTCAGTTACAATAATATTTGGGATTCCATGTAGATTTTGAACTCTCTCCATGAATGCGGTGGAAACTGTTGGGATTTGAAGGGATGAGAGAGTGCACAAAAGTGTGCCTACTTGGTCAGTCTATCAACAATCACCATGATGATACTCTTTCCTTCAGACTTCGGTAACCCTGTGATGAAATCCATGGAAACCTCCTCCCAATGCTAACTTGGGATGGATAATGGTTGTAAAAGACCTGAGGTATTAGTTGTTTCCACCTTATTTTGTTGGAAAACCAAACATTCTACCACAAACCTTTGAACATCAATTTTAATGCCATCCCAAAAAAATTCCTTCTTGACCCTATGGTAGATTTTCAAAAATCCCGAGTGCCCTCCTATCAGAGAGGTGTGAAATTCCAATAGTACATTTTGTTTAAGTTGGGAGTTCTTACATAAATATAAATGATCTTTGTACCATAGTGAATCATTTTTCCATGTAAATGTATTTGATGCACTGAAATCCTACTGCAACCTTTGAATGAGAGTCCACACGTTTTCGTCATTCTTCCATTCATCCCTCACTTTTATTATCCAATCAGGTTGGATGATAGAGATAGAATAGAGAAAGGTCTCAACATCTTTATCCTTTCTTGAGAGTGCATCTGCCACAACATTTTGCTTCCCTTTTTTATAAAATATTTCAAAATCATAACCCAATATCTTGGTCACCCATTTTTTTTTCTTCTGAAGATAGTCTTTGTTCCAAGAAGTATTTAAGACTATTATGATCTATTTTGACCTTGAAGTGCCTACCTGTTAGGTAAGGGCCCCATTTCTTCAATGCATGTAGTATTGCCATCATTTCCTTCTCATAAATGGTTTTGTGTAAGTCCTTTCCCTTAAGTGGACAACTTTCAAAAGAAAGGGGCTTTCCTTCTTGCATTAGAACAACACCAATGCCATATCCTGAGGCATCGAATTCCACAATAAAGGTTTTCATGAATTTTAGTGTGGTCAAGATAGGAGCTTTGCACATCACCTCTTTAAGTTGTTCAAAAGCTTGAGTTTCCATTGGAGTCCATGAAAATGCATCCTTCTTAGTTAATTCTATTAAAGGTGTTGCTATTCTTCCATAGTTTCAAACAAACTTGTGGTAGTAACCTGTGAAACCCAAAAATCCTCTACGATTCTTCAATGTTTTGGGAATCAGCCAGTCCATCATGGCCTGAATATTGTTAGCGTCTACCTTGACACCTTCATAAGATACAATATGACCCAAATAATCTACCTCCTTCACCCCAAAGAAACATTTGTATGGTTTTGAATATAATTGTTTCTCCTTTAGTAGTTGTAGCACCTTGTCAACATGTTGCACATGATCCTCCCAAGAATTGCTATAGATTAGTATATCATAAAAAAATACTAACACAAATTTTTGAAGGAAGGGATTGAAAATGGAATTCATCAACCCTTGGAATGTGTAAGGTGCATTTGTAAGGCCAAAAAGCATGACCAAAAATTCATGATGGCCTTCATGAGTTCAGAATGTTGTTTTTGGGATATCTGCTTCCTTCATTCTAATCTAATGATACATTTAATGAAGATCCAACTTTGTGAAATAGATTTCTCCATGTAGTTAATCTAACAATTCATCAATGACGAGAATGGGAAACTTATCTTTAATATTGATCTTGTTAATCTCTCTATAATCTGAACAGATACGCCATGATCCATCTTTCTTGAGTACCATTACCACTGGTGCAGAGTAAGAACTTTGGCTAGGTATAATAATGTCAACCTCTAAAATTTCTTCAACCATACGCTCAATTTCACTCTTCCGGGCATAAGGGTATATGTAAGGCATGATGTTAGGAGGAAAAATCCCATGAATTAGGTGAATAGAATGATCATGATTTCAAGTGGGTGGAAGACCTTTGGGAATATATTCAAATACTTTGGAATGCTTATCAATGATCCCTTGGAGATCTAGGGGAATAGATGGAATAGATGTTTGAACATCTAGTGAGCATAGTTGTGCAATTACACCCTGATGCCCCTTTTTCAATAATTTTATCATGCCATTAGAGCTTATCACCTTACTGGGTTTCCCTGTGATACCCCTTAACTCAATTTATTTCTCTTCCAATGAAAATTTCATGAAAAGTTCTTGAAAATTAAAAGCCACTGTTCCTAATGATTGCAACCATTGGATTCCTAGTATGACATCAACACCACCCATGGGTATAGAAATAATTAGACTATTAATTACATATTCCCCCATAGTAATATTGATCTTAATACATTTCCCTGAGAAATTGATAGTTCCTCCATCTATAATAATTACTTGAAAATCTGGTGCTAGATATACAAAGCAATTACGATCTTTGGCTAATTTATAGTGAATGAAATTATGAGTACTACGAGAATCAACTAGTACTATTACCTTTTTATTTTTGATATATCCTTCGATCTTGAGGGTTTGAGGAGTACTAATTCCAACCAATGCATTACATGATATCGTGCGAGTCAACTCTTCAAAAGAAACTGCTTCTATGTTTTCATCTTGAGATGGTTCTTGTTCTTGTTCTTCTTCCTCTTCACAATCTATGTAGAATAATTTATTCTCACCACACTTATGTCACTTACTGTACTTGTTGTCGCAATTAAAGAATAAACCTTTTTATTTTATTTCCTCCAATTGTTGAGGTGTCAACCTTGTAGGTTGAGGTTTTTTATAAGATGGAACATTATTCTCTCGATATATGTTAGGAGTGGTCCTTCTAGTAGACATAGCCATATTTTTACTTTCAACATTTCTTACCACCCTGAATTCATTCTCCAATGATTTGGGTTCCCAAAGGGGAACCTCATGTTGAATGTTATCCTTTAAAGTTCCTATGAATACATCAATCAGGCGCTCATTTGAAATATTCGTTACCTTTATATTCAATATTTTGAAGTTCTCAATGTGCTCTGCAACTGAACCCTTTTGCATGAGATTTATCAATTGGCTAAATAAGGTATTGCTCCTTGTATCCTCATAGTGTGCCATCATTTCTTCCGTGAACATTGTCCAAGTGACGAGTGATTTGCAAGAACAAAGCCATTAGTACCACACAAATTGATTGGGTTCTAAATATAAAGAATCAATTCATACCTTTTGTGTATGTGTCACATCATGTAGATCAAATAATTTCTCCATCTGAAGTATCCATGTGATTGGATCCTTGCCATCAAAATTCCTCATATCGATCTTAGGAAAGTGGTTGGTATTCAACCCAAAGTTGGAGTTTCTCCATTCTTGATTCATCTTCCTTGTGTCCTCATCATGAATTTCATGGGATACATTTTCACTTTCAGGTGTCCCCTCTATAAGAAAATTTTGCAATCCTTCCATGATATCCCTTTTTAAACCCTCCATCTTAGTATCCATTATTGCCTCCAACTTAGCTTCAGTTGAATCCATCATCCCTTGTAGTTCATATTTTTTTACTGTCTTCTTTTGTAAATCATTTATGTCTCTGCACATTTCTTCACCTTCATCAAGAGTCCAAGTAGGATTGTCTGGAGGCTTAATTGGTGTAGAGGTTCCCTTTTTTGGTGGCATGTTGGCCAAGTATCACTTTCAAACCTTGATTTAGAGGAGTTTTTCTAGATGATATTTGTTCTGTTGTATCCCAAGGTGTCTCAGATGTAGCAACGAAATGCCAAGACCTTTATCTATGATACCAAATGTTAGGAACCAAATACCAAGATAGCATAGAAAAACCTCAGAATAAGTACTCAATGCCTTGAAAAAGAGAGAATTTCACATAATAAGCCTCTTTGAGGAGGAAACCTCCTTGTACACCATATAAATTTCCAAATACAAGATGATTCCAAATGAAAAGGTCTCCTTGGTATATATAGGAGACTAGGAGGTACAATTACAACTAATGGACCCAAGACGACATAAATAAAATAACATTACTAATGTAATATGCCCTAATTAAGGGGTAATGTGACACTATTTAGGGATTAACATCTTTCAAGCTCGCTTAAACTTTGAAAGAAATATTTGGTGAGAGTTCATTTATTCTTTTTAGTCTCGTCTAGATTACTTGAAAAAAGAAGCCCCCTTGGAGTCTTCTTTAAGCCCTTTTCAAACTCTCTAAAATTGAAAATATTGTCGAGCGATCTTGTTTCCCTTCACGCTCATCAAAATAAAATTTGAAGGCGCATATTTCCAATGGTATTTTACCCCTTTTTCAATCTGGATGGTTAATTTTACGAATAAAGGTATGCCCTAGGAGATTCAGTTCACTTGGAGAGTATTCTCAAGCGTAAGTTTAACCCTTTTTTGGGCCTGAGGGACTAAATTTTTGTAAAAGGAAAATTCTCCTTGGTTTTGGTTTATCTCTTTTTTGGGCCTTGGAGAAATCACTTATGAAAAAGGAACTACCTCAGAGTCCATAGTGAATCTCTTTTCAAACTCCCTAAATATGAAAAGATTGTCGAGTGACCTTGTTCCTTTCACACTCATTATTTGGTCAAGAAAGAACATCTATTTGACATAAGTTTAACCCTTTTTCCAGTCAATAGATTATACAGAAAAAGGTATGCCTCAAGATACTTGTCTCACCAAGAGAGTTCTCCTAAGTTATATTTTATACTTTTTTGGGCTAAGGACACTAAACCTAGAAAAAGGTTGTGAGTCCATAGTTAAGATCTTTTCAGACTCCTTAAAGTTGAAAAGATCACCAAGTCATCTTGTCTCAATCACACTCGTTAAAATGTTTTTGAAGAGACGTCCTTTTCAATAAAATTTAACCCTTTTTCGAACTGATTGGACTAGTTGCGAAAAAGGAACTCCCTGGAGTCTTCTTTTAGCATTTTTTTAGAATCTCTAAAATGTGAAAAAACCACTGAGCTTACCTTCTCTGGGCTCATAAAAATTCACATGGAAGGAGTCTTTTTGTGTCATGATTTATCACATATCATGTATTTTTCTTGTGTATTTGGCCTAATGTTGGCTCCATGTTGCTCTGAACTCAACCTTCAAAAGCATTCCTTATATGCAAGCCTTGCAACACTTTTTCCCTTGAGATCTGACACCTTGACCCATGGAGGAATTTTCCTTGAGTGTCCTTATCCTGCACATGTCTCCTTGCCTTGAGCATTAGTATGTTCCATGCTCTTGGAAACAATTTTCTTGCTCGTGACACTCGTTCCTCTTTTGTAACGTAGCATTATTTTATTCTTTTTCAAGCTCATTAAAATTTTTAAAAAGACAAAAAAATCAAATATTCCAAAAAGAGGGGATGGGATATGCATTCTCTTTTATTCAGAAACAAGATAGTCTCTCTTGGAAAAAGCACATCCTTTTGTTTGTTTTCCAAGCATTGGTATCTAGTATGACCTTAGGAAGTTGTTCTCACTACATAGAGTTGTGTCTTCCTCTGCTCGATTACTCTTCCAAACATATGGAGAGTTTGTGGTGCCTCCTATATCAAAAACTTATTTCAATATTACGCTGCCCGAGTCTCATAATTTTTCATTCTTTTGTCCAAGGGAAGTTTTATCCAACCTGAGTCGGCCATTATGCAATTTTTCTCTTAACTTTCATGAGTCGACCATCCTGAGAGTCCAATCAAGTTCAGATTCAAAATCAATGAAGTTATATGCTCAATGATCCTCCAGTATTTCCCCAGAGACATGTCAAAGACCTCATAATAGTGAGTCTTACACTCCCATTATGCTCCTACCTGAGTTGTTGAATATCTTGAAGTTGTTTATCGAGCTACAAAGTCCTCATATCCATCCACATGTGTCAATGCTGCTTGAGGATGTATATTATATTGTACTTAAATATCATCAAATTATTTTGATATATAGATCCGCTATGTATTTATCACAACTACACTTTATATAGACATTTATATAACATGGATCTGTAGTGTACTTGATCGGAAACCATGATTAGTTCATCTCGAGCAAGGGTATGCCCACCTCAGAGAGATTATTATTATTTTGCAAATGGCGTGCTCCCGAACTCTGGTCTCGGGCTCACTCGACTTCATTCCTTCCCACTGGTAAAGATATTGTAATGAATTTCTGCCATCATTTGCTCTTTTGACCTCACAAATTAAGGGACATTTGTTATAGTCCAAAAATTCCCTACCTATGCATACATGGCATTGGCCTTTCCACTTACACAATTTTCCAAGTTACTGATGAGGCTCCTTCTTTAAAAAATCATTTTTTGGAACATGTAAGTGGTCTGCTAAACTAGTTCCGCTTACATGCTAGTTGCATACTAGACATCTCACATACATACGCGAGCTACATGCTAGAAAACCTGCATTTACCTCCAAAAGTTGCATATATATATATATATATAATTGCAATGAATTCGACATATTTTATGAGCTATCGAGGGTTTACCAACCATTTTACTCATTGTATCCCATCCCTAAACTGAATAACCATATTTTTCTCATATAAAAATAGGTCTTGGGGTCCCATTTAGAACATCAAGGATGAGAAAAAAGAAACTGTGCCAAAATCCCTTCCCCTTCTTGCCTAAGTTTGGCATCCCTTTCTAAGATTTGGCCTCAACATTCCCCTTCATCCCTTTTTCTTTACACAATCCCTTCCCTTTCCCCAAATATATCAATTGATTGTGAGAGGAAACATGGGAATGATGCACTTGGAGCAGAATTAAGAGGATCCAGACCTGGTTCATGGAGCGTTTGTCGATAAGAAGGTTTTTTTTACGAGGAAAATCTCTTTAAGGCTATGGTAAACCACAACAGATAGAAATGACTACAAAAATCAACTCTCTTCTCAAGTATGCTATAGAAAAAAATATGCTATCGAGACAAGATAAAAGGCCTACCTCGTCTAGACGTTCGATGAAGTCCATCATTGAGCACTTAACCCAAAGCAATATACCTGCAACTAGTCCTCAACAACCAAGCAAAGCAAGCATATGGTGATATTATATAATGTTAGCACATTCAATAGCATAATCCATTAATAAACATGAAAAATATGCCCATGGAATAATAATTCAATATATTTGCAAGATATCAATTGGACAGGAAAAGAGTATTTCTATTAATAAATGATCAACATAAGTGAATATGTTACAGACCTCTGTGTCGGCATGGTTCGGAACCGAGAAACTAAGTTCCTTCCAACTAGGTCTCCACCACTTCAATCCTCCGCCAAAGGCAAGCTCATAATAGAGAAACAATGAGGTTCTCAATCAATAGGGGAAGAGCTTGGGGGATGAATAATGTGTTCAAACTTAAAGGACAAAGGGATGTAGACTCAATATGAAGTAAATAATTTCTCTAGAGTAAATTTTCTCTCAAAGTTGAATTCTTTATCCTTTTCCATAGCTCGGAAGTGGCCCATTTATAGACTTCAAAATGGAATTGAAGGGCCGAGTCAGAACGTTTCTAGTATATGGAAGGAAAAGGATCATAGATCTCCTATCGTGACATGGAAACCCGGCATTAATTTTCATTTTCTGGCAGAAATCCCGATGTACGCGGCAGCCTGTGTATACACATGCTGTATAGTGTGCAAGATGTGTACATGTGGAAAAATATTTATTTTTGGCTCTAGATTTTTTAAATAGGAAAGACAAGTTTGCATAGGGAAATGGAATAAGGCCCTTTGTGCAATATTGCATAGGGTGAGAAAAATCTTTCTATAACAATTGTAATCTTTCTAATCTTCATTTTGAATAAAAAAGTTCTTTCCTGCCCTAATACATTGCATCTTTTTATATTTATTGATTAATGCATCTATGCTTATATCTAAATATTGAAAGTAACAATTAGAGATTGTATATTTGTAGCATTGGTTTCCTAAGTGTTCTTGCACGTCATCTTTGGGAGGATACCCGCAACCTAGGAAGCTACAAAGGTGAAGGAAGTCTACATCGGATGTTAGGACAAAAGGTACACCTACTAATCTTCCTTCTTCTCTTTTGTATTTTAGTTTAGATAGTCTTGGGGTAGCTTAGGAATAGAAATATATTTTAAGGGAAGTCAATGCTCTGCCTGCACCTCGACCCAGTATAGTAATAGGGGGATTTCCCCCACTAGAAAGAATGCAATATAGATGTGTGGTAATTATAAGTGAGTGAAAGTTCTGAGTGCAGCATAAAACTTCTGAGTGAAAAATAGATTTTTGAGTAAATACTTGTTATCCTTGTGTGCGTGCAGGTAGACAATCATTTGTTAGACTGAATGTTGTAGTGTTTGTTTCTATTTTGAAAATCTAGGCATAATTAAGATCTCCATATCTCACCCTACATGAGTCTATAATGGAGTATCTCAACACACCTAGAGTTTATTCCAGAATATATTAGGCTACATCTTGCAAACACATGCACAATCAAGACCTCCATCTCTCACCCTACATGCACCTATAATGGAGTGACTTACTTCACCTAGTATTTCTTCTAGGATTGATTGAGCTTTCATTTAAGAATGTGAAGAGTGTTAATTTTTGTTGGTTTAGTTGTTACATGAAACATAGTCAAAGTTCATCTTCCCCTTTCATGATCCTCTAAATGAACAGATTCATCATCTGAGAAAGAGTCTTAGATCACATGCTTGTTTATGATCTTTTCTTTCTGATTTTTGAAGTGTGTGGAGAGTGTTACTTGAAAATTATGAAAGTAGAGTATTGGTTTTAGAGTGTTTTCTTATGTTGGCTATACTCATCAAGCATAGGGATTTATCTGTTATCGGAACATATAGTGCATCAAATCTATTGTTTACAAAACTAGATTGACATATTAAATGATTGTAATATATTAAACATATAATTTCATCAACAATATGCATACCAATTGTATGCATACCATGGTATTGCAATGATATGAATAGAATTGGTATGCATACCATTGCATACTGTGGTATTGTAATGGTATGAATACCATGGTATTGCAATGGTATGCATACCATGGTATTGCAATGGTATCCATACCAATGCATACCATGGTATCACAATGGTATGCATTCCATTGCATGCCATTGGTATCCAAAGGTATGCAACGACAATGCCATTTTTTTGGTATGGTATGCATTGCCCTTGTGTTTGTATGGTATGCATTGGAAATTGTATGGTATGGTATGCATTGCAAATGGTATGAGCTGGAAATGACAATGGTATGCATTTCCTTGCCATTGTATGGTATGCATCGGCAATGGTATGGTATTGTATGGTATGCATTAGTAATGGTATGGCATGGTATGCATTGGCAATGGTATGGTATGCATTGGCATTGGCATGGTATTCATTGGCACTGGTATGGTATGCATTGAAATTGGTATGGTATGGTATGGTATGGTATGCCTTGCATTTCCATTGGTATGGTATGGTATGCCTTGACATGCCATGCCTTTTCATTCCTTCACTTTCCATATCTTTTCTATCCATACCATTCCTTGCCATCCCATGCTTTTCCATGTCATGCCATGCCATGCCATTCCATGCCTTTCCTAACATTCACTTTCTATGCCTTGCCTTTTCCATGCCATGCCTTTCCATACCATGTAATTCCTTTCCATGCCATGCATTTCCATTCATTTCCTTGCCTTCACTTGCCATGTCTTGTATTTCCATACCATGCCTTTCCATCCCATTCCTTTCCATGTCATTCCATTCCATTCCTTTCCTTGAATTCAATTTCCATGCCTTTCATTTTCCATGCCATGCCATTCCATACCATGCCATTCCTTTCCATTCCATGCCTTGCCTTTCCTTCACTTGCCATGTCTTGTCTTTCCATACCATGTCTTTCCATGCCATGCCTTCACTTGTCATACCTCTCCTTCACTTTCCATGCCTTTCCTTGCATTCAATTTCCATGGCATCAAAGTATTCATACGAAACAATTACAATCAAAGGATTCATTAAGCATGTAATTCTACAACTTGTTCTTCCATATTTCTTATATAAAAATACTTGCACGAGAATTCCAATATTTTGGTCAATGAGGCATAGTGCAATTTTTGAAGAGGAGGTCTATTTTCTAGAACACTATGTTGGGAATTTGTGGGTAGTGTAGTCACATGGTCCTTGGCCAAATAGAATTATGGGAGCTTGCATAACTTCGTTATTCCGCTTGGTTTGGATTTTATTCCCTCAGACCAATTTGGCCACATGTCCCTGAATGGCTTGAAGAGGCAAGTTGCAACTCATGATAAAAATCAAACCGAGACTCGGACGGGTGAACCGTTAGATGCATTGGAACCATAGCACTAGGTTTCCACTAGGGGGGGCCCTCTGCTGTCATTTTTCCCAAAGAAAAACTGTATCTTGGAGTATCTTCGGCACTAGGGTTTTGGTCAATGAGGCATAGCGCAATTTTTGAAGAGGAGGTCGATTTTCAAGAACATTGTGTCGGGGATTTGTGGGTAGTGTAGTCACATGGTCCATGGGCAAATAAACTTTTGGGAGGTTACATAAATCCATTATTCATCTGGGTTTGGAGTTCATGCCCTTGGACCAAGTTGGCCACATGTCGATGAATGGATTGAAGAGGCGATTTGCAACTCACGATAAAACTCAAACATAGACTCGGATGGGCGAACCGTCAGTTGCATTGGATCTAGAGCATCGTGTTTCAACTAGGGGGGGCCCTCTTCTGTCATTTTGTCCACTAGAAAATCGTATCATAGAGTATATTGAGCACTAGGGTTTTGGTTAATGAGGAATAGTGCAATTTGTGAAGAGGAGGTTCATTTTAAAGAACACTATGTCAGGCATTTTTGGGTAGTGTAATCGCCTAGTCCTTGGACAAATAGATAGGTGGGAGCTTACGAAAATCCATTATGCCACTTGGTTTGAATTGTATGCTCCCATACCAAATTGGACACATGTTCCTAAATGGCTTGATGAGGCGAGTTGCAACTAGCAATAAAACTCAAACCAAGACTTGAATGGGTGAATTGTCGGTTGAATTGGATCTGAAGCTCCAAGTTTAAACTAAGGGGCCCCTCTACTGTCATTTTGTCCATTGAAAAATCATATCTTGGAGTATCTTCGACACTAAGGCTTTGGTCAATGAGCCATAGTGCAATTTTTGAAGAGGAGATTGATTTTCAATAACATTGTGTTGGGAATTAGGGGGTAGTGTAGTCACCTGTTCCTTGGAAAAATAGACTCGTGGGAGCTTATGGAACATTTTTATGTTGCTCAATTTGGATTTTATGCCACTGGACCAAATTGGCCACATGTCCCTGAATGGATTGAAGAGGCAATTTGCAACTTGTGATAAAACTAAAAAATGGACTTGTTAGCACATAATCATGTAGGGGTTTCTCTCCTGAAAGAAGCGTCCCCTTGGGAAAAGAAAGAGATTTGAAAAACCCAAGTTTTTCAAAGTTTAGAGGGTGGGCACATCATTTTAATGAGCAGGCAGTTTCAGATGGCCGAGATCTGCCCGCCTAGATCTACGGCTGAGGTTTCATTCCAGATCCCCCTCGCCAACCTTTAACAAGGGGGGGGGGGGTCCGGAATTGGGTGTGCATCTCTCAAATGGTCGAGATTGAGGCGCCTAGATCAACGGTGCTCGAGTGATTCTGGACCCCCTCTGTCATTCTGCCTTTAAGAAAGGGGGGGGGGGGTCCGGAATGGTGTGGTATTGACATGGGGCCCCCTTCTTGTCGTGTTGCCTTATGTACCGCTTTCTCCCCTACCATCTATTCTCCACTTAACCACGTGACGAGGCCCATTCCCTTTTGGCCCCTCCTCATCCTCCAACATCTGTTCCACTCCCTTCCACGTCAGCCTCCCATAAATAATGTGTCCCCCATTACCACTTTATCTCGTCACCTTCACCCCTTATTCTTACCATGTGTCTCACCCCTATTGTTTCCATGATCACTGCCTTTCCCCTTTCCACTCCAAGCATGCCAGATCCTTCACTCCCTATCCATTAGACTGTTCAGTTGATCCAGGTATCACCATGAGCAGACCTCCACATCCCATAAGGCAGAATTGACTAGGATTGCTCTCGATCCCAAGAAATAAGTTATTGAAGTTGTTGGAGGTGGTTAGACATCGTCTCCTCCATAAATGGAAAGGTTGGAAAAGGATTAAAAGCATGTCAAATCATCTGTAGGACAATCAGGAGTCTGATTGCGTCTATCATAAGTGCATGATCGTCTAGATTCTGCATGCGCAGACTGCTAGAAGACATGCAGATGCAATTTTTTTAATGTAGTGTCTCGTTTTCGCTGTTGTTGTTTTGTATTGAGTATATGTAGGCATTTTTTCCATTTTTGTAATCCATCGATGGTTGAGCTAGGCTCCCGATTGTAAAGTTTTAATGAAGCACTGGTTTCTCTGGTTATGTATTGGCACTTGAGACTTCTTGCCTTATGAATGTTAGCTTCTTTCCATCTCTTTGTTTACACTATGTTAGAATGGCTCGAAATTGGAGGATCCAGTCGAGTTGCGTTGTTATAGGATGATGTAGGTTGGATCACTGTAATAGTTTCATTGTCTCTAATCAGTTCTTGTATTTTCTCATCACTGAATGATCTAGAATTGGAGGATCCAGTCAAGTCACCTTTCAGTTCCCCGAAACTTAGAACCAAGAGGATCTTGTATTCTGATATTTTCTTCCTCAAGCTGTTGAAAGGCCTGATGCCCGAGGCAGTCTTGCTCACTCTCCGTACCAAGTCTTCCCCCTGCTCATTTTACAATCAACTCACTGACGGAATTTAGATCAAGACCTCCTTTGTTTTTACATACTAGGCCTGGTCCATGAGTTAGAAGGGATACCTTCCTGGGTCTCTACCCATTCGATCACCCATTAAATTTATTTGTGACATAAACTAATGGGTGTTGGGCTCTGCTCCTGTGGAAATCCAGGAGTGACTTCTAACGCTAACATTTCTGGCACCGTTGCTGGGGACGAAGTTGAAGATTTTCCCCGGGATTGAACGACATTGAGTCTCTGATCCTGAAGGTGCATCAGGCATTAGAGCCCTTGAATATTTCTATTGTGCATATGGCGAATCCACTATGGAAACTCCAAGGTTTCCACATCGCTGTTTCAGTTGCAACTACTTTAGCACGCCTGAAAGCTGACCCAGAGGAGCTTTCTCGAGAATGTTTCAACAACTGATTTCTTAGCCTAAGAAGCTTCTTGAGGTAACAACAACATAAGATCTGGCCTTTGATGGTGAACAAGGGCCAGGAATATTCAAAGCTGTGAATCTTTCACCTGGCGACTCCATGATTCGAGGATTGATTGGCGACTCCGCTAGTTCGGAATGGAGAAAATACTAGCTCAGAGGTTTTCTCCTTTTAATTTTTCTTCTATTCTTGGTTTTCCTAATGACGTCCCTTCTCCGAATGAATGGGGAGATTATTTTCCCATATTTAGGGAGCACGAAGAGGACAACCCTGCTCAACATCTCTGTGAGTTTCATGAACTCATGCACCAGTGGGAGATACATCAGAAGGATGTATTATTGAAGATGTTCATGTTCTCATTAGCAGGGGATGCTCATGAGTGGTATCACTCTTTACCCCCCGCTAGAATTTCCTCAGTCAGTGAATTTCATGTAGCATTTAAAAGGCGCTATCAAAAGATGTATTCCTCTTATTTTATCTGTCATATATGTTGTGAGGAATGTGAGGACAGTGAGAAAGATATGGATGTGCCTCTTGGAGGTTATGAGAATGGGAGAAGATACAGGAATGAGGACCCTGGGAGGAGGAAGATGCTTTGGGTGAAGCTTGGGAATTGGTAAAATCCCTCTCTACCCAACTGGATAGGTGGGAAGTTAAATGTTATGGTTAGGTTTTTCCAGCCTTTGAAGAAGATGCTCTTGGTATCTCTACAATGGATGATGATGAAGGCCCCAGGGAGGAAGAAGGTGCTCTAAATAGGCTGATGGAGTGGGTGAAGTCCCTCTCTGCTCGACTAGAAAGGTTAGGATCTGAAGACAACGCGGAGGATTTTCTAGTCCCTAAAGCAGATGTTCTTAACCCCCCTACCGATCATGATAACATTGAAGATTTCTGCATGGTAGAGGCCTTTCCATCTACTCCTAATGTGCCTATTGTCCCAAGCTTTGATGCTTATTTAGAAAAGGAGCAGTAGAGCCCCGCACCGTAGTTTTCTAACCAGAGGAGCAACCCACCTGCATATGACAGCTACGAATTAGATTCTGAGTTGGATATGTGGGATTTCTAGGGACAAACTTCAGAGCCTTATCCTCTATTCATTAAGCAAGAACATTGCGAGGAAATCAGCCATCTTGAGTAGCAGTTGGAAGAGAAGAGCTTTCCCATGGTCCCTATTTATGATGATTATGAATCTGATCCCTGGGAGAGTTATGAAGAGCGGGAAGAGGACCAAAAGGGGGTGTTGTTTACAGCTTGCATAGAGGTCACCAAGAAGCTGTTTGAAGAGTATATCTTTCCCACGGGTCCTGTTTATGACGAATTTGAATCTGACCTGGGGGAAGAGCCAAGAGAAGAGGAGAAAGAACCAGAAGAGAAGCTAAGGGCACATATTATCTTTTGTACGGAGCCAGTCAACAAGCAGCTACTGCTTGAGATCAGTGAGCCTGCATCAGTTTCCCACCCACCTATGCTTAGCATAGATATTCAGCCACATGTGAATAACTGTATAGCAGAGGAGGCTGTTTGTCGCCCATTTTCTAGAGTTTTCCACTGGTCCTATGATCCCGTGAAGGAATACATGGAGTTGTATTTCCTTCACAATTTGGAGCCGCCCTATTTCATCTCGACTTCAATCTATAAGAAGGAGTTGAAGAGCATAATTGTTCTGTTGTCATGGTTACACCACCTATTTGTAATCATCGACAAAAGGAAGGAGATTTCATTTAGGAAGTTGCTTGAATGGCTATGGTGGAAGTTTGCTTTCACCTAGCCCCATGTAAAATATTTTATTAATTTAGGACTGTACATAAATAAGATCCTTTGAGAATGTATCTTTATTTTGTTTTTCTTTTAATTTTCGGCCTATATTTTCACCAGGATGTTTCCCCAGACTCCATAGCCCAACAACAAGGCACTAGAACTGTAAAAAGAGTCCTCGGCAGCCCGCAGGGGGCGTGCCATCCCCCATGGAGCCTAATGTTAGCACATAATCATGTAGGGGTTTCTCTCATGAAAGAAGCATCCCCTTGAGCAAAGAAAGAGATTTGAAAAACCCAATTTTTTCAAAGTTTAGAGGGTGGGCACGTCATTTTAATGAGCAGGCAGTTTTGGACGACTGAGATCTGCTCGCCTAGATCTACGGCTAAGGTTTCATTCTGGAGCCCCCTCACCATTCTACCTTTAACGAGGGGTCCAGAATTTGGCGTGCATCTCTCAAACGGTCGAGATTGAGGTGCATAGATCAACGACGCTCGAGCGATTCCAGACCCCCTCTGCCATTCTACCTTTAATAAAGGGGGGGGGGGGTCCGGAATGGTGTGGTATTGACGTGGGGCCCCCTTCCTGTCATGTCACCTTCTGTACCACTTTATCCCCTACCATATGTTCTCCACTTAACTGCATGATGGGGCCCATTCCCTTTTGGCCCCTCCTTGTCCTCCGACATCTGTTCCACTCCCTTCCACTTCAACCTCCCATAAATAATGTGTCCCCCATTACCACTTTATCCCGTCACCTTTGCCCCTTCTTCTTGCCATGTGCCTCACCCCTGTTCTTTCCATGATCACTCCCTTTCCCCTTTCCATGCTAAGCATGCCAGATCCTCCATGCCCTATCCATTATACCATTCAACTGATCCAGGTGGCACCATGAGGAGACCTCCATGTCCCAGAAGGCAGAATTGACCAGGATTGTTCTCGATCCCAAGAAAGTAGTTATTGAAGTTGTTGGAGGTGGTTAGACATCGTCTCCACCATAAATGGAAATTCTGGAAAAGGATTAAAAGTAGGTCAACTCATCTACAAGATAGTCAGGAGTCTGATTGCATCTGTCATAAGTGCACGATCATCCAAAGTCTACATGCGCAGACTGCCAGAAGACATGCAGACCCAATGTTTTTAATGCAGTTTCTCATTTTCGTTGTTGTTGTTTTGTTTTGAGTATATGTAGGCATTTTTGCCATTTTTGTAATCCATCGATGGTTGAGCTAGGCTCCCGATTGTAAAGTTTTAACTTTGGTTATGTATTGACACTTGAGACTTCTTACCTTATGAATGTCAGCTTCTTTCCATCTCTTTGTTTACACTGTGTTAGAATGTCTCGGAATTGGACGATCCAGTCGAGTTGCACTATTATAGGATGATGTAGGTTGGATCATTGTAATAGTTTCATTGTCTCTAATCAGTTGTTGTATTTTCTCATCGCTGAATGATTTGGAATTGGAGGATCCAGTCAAGTCACCTTTCAGTTCCCCGAAACTCAGAACCAAGAGGATCTTGTATTATGAGATTTTCTTCCTCAAGCTGTTGAAAGGCCTGATGCCCGAGGTAGTCTTGCTCACTCTCCTTACCAAGTCTTCCCCCTACTCATTTTACAATCAACTCACTGACGGAAGTTAGATCAAGACCTCCTTTTTTCTTACATACCAGGCCTAGTCCCTGAGTTATAAGTGATACCTTCCTGGGTCTCTACCCATTCAATCACCCATTAAATTTATTCGTGACATAAACTTATGGGCGTTGGGCTCTGCTCCTGTGGAAATCCAGGAGTGACTTCTAACACTAACATGACTCAGATGGAAGAACCGTTGGTTGCATTGGATCTAGAGCATCAGGTTTCAACTAGGGAGCCCCTCTAATGTCATTTTGTCCACCAGAAAACCGTATCTTAGAGTATCTTTGACACTAGGGTTTTGGTCAATGAGGCATAGTGAAATTTTTGAAGAGGAGGTCGATTTTCAAGAACACTGTGTCAGGAATTTGTGGGCAGTGTAGTCGCATAGTCCTTGGCCAAATAGACTTGTGGGAGTTTACGAAAATCTGTTATGCTTCTCAGTTTGAATTGTATTCTCCCAGACAAAATTGGTCACATGTCCCTGAATGGATTGAAGAGGTGAGTTGAAACTTGTGATAAAACTCAAACTGAGACTCAGATGGGAGAAACATCAGTTGCATTGGATCCGTAGCACCGAGTCTCAGCTAGGGGGGGCCCTCCATTGTTATTTTGTCCACCAAAAGCTCGTATCTTGGAGTATCTTTGGCACTAGTGTTTTGGTCAATGAGGCATAGTGTAATTTTTTAAGAGGAGGTTGATTTTCAAGAACAATGTGTCGAGAATTTGTGGATAGTGTAGTCACGTAGTCCTTGGAGAAATAGACTTGTGGGAGATTATGGAACTCCGTAATGCTACTAGTTTTGGATTTAATGCCCTCAGACCAAATTGGCCACATGTTCATGAATGGCTTGAAGAGGCGAGTTGTAACTCATGATAAAACTCAAATTGGGACTTGGATGGGAGAATCGTCAGTTGCATTGGATTTGGAGCACCGATTTTCAACTAGGGGGGGCCCTCCACTATCATTTTGTCCACTGGAAAACCATATCTTGGAGTATCTTGGGCACTAGGGTTTTGGTCAATGAGGCATAGTGCAATTTTTGAAGAGGAGGTTGATTTTCAAGAACAATGTGTCGAGAATTTGTGGATAGTGTAGTCACGTAGTCCTTGGAGAAATAGACTTGTGGGAGATTATGGAACTCCGTTATGCTGCTCATATTGGATTTAATTCCCTCAGACCAAATTGAACACATGTCCATGAATGGCTTGAAGAGGCAAGTTGTAACTCATGATAAAACTCAAATCAGGACTCAGATGGGAGAATCGTTAGTTGCATTGGATCTGGAGCATCGATTTTCAACTAGGGGGGGGCCTCCACTATCATTTTGTCCACCAAGAAACTGTATCTTGAAGTATCTTGGGCACTAGGGTTTTGGTCAATGAGGCATAGTGCAAATTTTGAAGAGGAGGTTGATTTCAAGAACAATGTGTTGAGAATTTGTGGATAGTGTAGTCACATAATCCTTGGAGAAATAGACTTGTGGGAGATTATGGAACTCCGTTATGCTGCTCGTTTTGGATTTAATGCCCTCGGACCAAATTGGCCACATGTCCATGAATGGCTTGAAGAGGCGAGTTGTAACTCACGATAAAACTCAAATCGAGACTCCGATGGGAGAATCGTCAGTTGCATTGGATTTGGAGCACCGATTTTCAACTAGGGGGGGGCCTCCACTATCATTTTGTCATCGAAAAACCGTATCTTGGAGTATCTTGGGCACTAGGGTTTTGGTCAATGAGGCATAGTGAAATTTTTGAAGAGGAGGTTGATTTTCAAGAAAATTATTTTTGGCATTTGTGGGTAGTGTAGTTGCGTGGTACTTGGCCAAATAAACTTGTGAGAGATTACGCAAATTCATTATGCCGCTTATTTGAATTTTATGCCCCAAGACCAAATTGACCACATGTCCTTGAATGTCTTGAAGAGGTGAGTTGCAACTCGCGATAAAAATAAAACCAGGACTTGAATGGGTGTACCGTCAGTTACATTGGATCCGAAGCACTGAGTTTCAACTAGTGGGCCCCTCCGCTGTCATTTTGTCCATCAAAAAATCGTATCTTGGAGTATTTGTGGCACTAGGGTTTTGGTCATGAGGCATAGTGCAATTTTTGAAGAGGAGGTCGATTTTCAAGAACACTTTTTCGGGAATTTATGGGTAGTGTATTCGCACGTTCCTTGTCCAAATAGACTTTTGGGAGATTAGAAACTCCGTTATGCCACTCGATTTGGATTTTATGCCCCCGGACCAAATTGGCCACATGTCCCTGAATGGTTTGAAGAGGTGAGTTGCAACTCACGATAAAACTCAAACTATGACTCAGATGGGAAAACCATCAGTTGCATTGGATCCAGAGCATTGGATTTCAACTAAGGGGGCACCTTCTCTATCATTTTGTCCACCGAAAAACCGTATTTTGGAGTATCTCTGGCACTAGGGTTTTGATCAATGAGGCATAGTGCAATTTTTGAAGAGGAGGTCGATTTTCGAGAACACTGTTTCAGGAATTTGTGGGTAGTGTAGTCGCATGTTCCTTGGCCAAATAGACTTGCGAGAGTTTATTAAACTCCATTATTTCTCTCAGAATGAATTTTATGCCCCCATACTAAATTGGCCACATGTTCGTGAATGACTTCAAGAAGAAATTTACAACTCGAGATAAAACTCAAACCATGAATCAAATGGGAGAACCATTAGTTGCATTGGATCCATAGCACGAGGTTTCAACTAGGGGGACCTCTACGCTGTCGTTTTGTCCATCGAAAAACTGTATCTTGAAGTATCTCTGACACTAGGGTTTTGGTTAATGAGGCATAGTGCAATTTTTGAAAAGGAGGTTGATTTTCAAGAACATTGTGGTTGGAATTTTTGGTTTGTGTAGTCACATGGTCCTTGAAAAAAAAAGACTTGTAGGAGCTTATGAAACTCTGGCATGCCTCTCGGTTTGGATTTTATGCCCCTGGACCAAATTGGCCACATGTCCCTGAATGGCTTGAAGAGGAAAGTGTCAACTCGCGATAAAACTCAAACTGAGACTCGGATGGGCGAACTGTCAGTTGCATTGGATCCAAAGCACCGAGTTTTGACTAGGGGGGCCCTCTGCTGTCATTTTTTCCACCAGAAAACCATATGTTGAAGTATCTATGACACTAGGGTTTTGGTCAATGAGGCATAGTGCAATTTTTGAAGAGGAGGTTGATTTTCAAGAACATTGTGTGAGGAATTTGTGGGTAGTGTATTTGTGTGGTCCTTGGACAAATAGACTTGTAGGAGCTTATGAAACTCTGTTATCCCACTCGGTTTGAATTTTATTCCCCTAGACCAAATTGGACACATGCCCCTAAATGGCTTGAAGAGGAAAGCTCAAACTCGTGATAAAAATCAAACCGAGACTCGGATGGGCGAGTTGCATAAGATTTAGAGCACTAGTTTTCAACTAGGGGTCCCTATACGTTGTCATTTTTTCCATGAGAAAACCATATCTTAGAGTATCTCCGACACTAGGGTTTTGGTCAATGAGGCATAGTGCAATTTTTGAAGAGGAGGTCGATTTTCAAGAACATTGTGATGGGAATTTGTGTGTAGTGTATTCATGTGGTTCTTGTGAAAATAGAGTCATGGGAGCTTACAAAACTTCGTTATGTCGCTCGGTTTGGATTTTATTCCCCTTGACTAAATTAGCCATATGTCTCTGAAATTATTGAAGAGGTGAGTTGCAACTCATGATAAAAATCAAATTTAGTCTTGGATGGTAAAAACGTCAGTTGCATTGGATCAAAAGCATTGGGTTTCAACAAGGGGGCGACCTCCACTGTCCTTTTTTCCATTAGAAAACCATATCTTGGAGTATGTTTGGCACTAGGGTTTTTTTCAATGCTTATTACATATGTTTAGTGATGTAGGAGCATCAACAATGCATCAAAAACCAGTGTAGTAGTGCACTAGGAGGGAGCATATCCCAAGAAGAGAGAAGCGCCTGCCATCTCATTTTGTTTTAAATTTGTAAATTTAATGTAATTAAATATTGTAAGGCTCGAGGAGCACTGAGCCATTGTAATGTGTAAGGTTGAATGTAAGTCTCCTTTAATGGATGTAAGGTAGATGAGCCTAGATCCAATTTAGACTAGATGTCAATTAATTGTAATTTAATGTGAGTAGGTGAGGAAGGCTTGAAAAACCACTCTTTTGTAAAAATCTCAATGTATTTAGATCATGAGGCATTATCCCATCATATAGGAATTAGAATAATGAATTAACACAAAATAACATCAGAGAAGATATGGAAGCTCATGAGAAGAGCAAGATAAGAGAGGAGAGGAGGGAAGAACTGAGACTCTGTTGTAGTCTAGTCTTGTAAACATTGTAAAAAGAATTCAGATCTAATGAAAACATATTTCCCTGCATGTGATTCTATGTGTGTGTGTGTTCTCTATTTCTGAATGTTTGTTTCCTAAATGTTTTCTATGCATGTATGAATGCCATGGATGCATAATTTTTCCCTTTGTAGGAATAGATAAAATTCCCTATCCGTGTGAGTTTCTAAGTGTTTTCGGCTCTCAAGGATAGTGTAAGGAGTGCATGTTACAATTGTGGAAAAAATTATAAAAATCCAGTGCAAGGAGTGCGAAAGAAAGAAGTTCCAAGTTCAGGAAGAGCGTGTCATGTGGGCACACTAGAACATATCAAAAGCTCAGAAGGGATAGTGAAAAGAGTGAACAGAGTGAATGCAAGGAGTGTGCCTACACTTAGAGTAGTGTAAAATCTCAAGGGAAATCCAATGAAAGTGTGCACAAAGTAAGCACAAGGAGTGTGCAAGCGATCCTGTAAAGTTCAGGACTCAAGAGGCAAGTACAAGGAGTGAACGAAGCCAATATTTGGTTAAGTGTTGGTCAAGCTAAGAAGGAAGTGTATGTGCCAAGAGAGGACTGAAAGAACACTTTGACAGTGTTTGCAAGCTCAGGAAAAAGAGCATAGAGTTCCAGGGGGGCATAAGAGGTCATCTAAAATAACAAAGGACTAAACCCTTTGTAGTCATAGAACTCCAAGCTCAAGAGAAATAAAGAAAGTGTGTGCCAGAAGATAGTCCAAGTTACAGACTCCAGAGAAGTGAAAGTTGTGTGCATAATACTTCTTTAAGTCTCAATATTTGAGGAGAGAAAGCATAAATCAAGTGCAAATGACTTTTACAAGTCCCAATATCAGGAGGGAGGTGCAATGAGTGCACCCAAGTTAAATCCATTCAAGCGAAAGAGATCAAAGAAGAGAAATATTTTTGTTTAAAGAGGGATGAACTAGATCTTTTCGGGAGAAGATAAATTCTCTCTCAACCATCAAATCAAGGTAAGGAGCATAGGATTTAAACCCTCGAAGTCCTTTCGAATTCACTGCTTCAACAATTTTTAAACATTTGTTGTGAAGGAGAAAAAAGTTCTGAAGTCCCGAAGTGAATCTACGTCGTAGATCACTTTGAGGATTATGAGACTTTGGATCGGCCATGGAGAATACATCTGGGCCCTCGTATCAAGCCCAGGTAGGATGAGAAAGTGTTTTCAGATAAGATCAAATCCCAGCCATTGGATCTATGCGTGAGTGAACGTGAGTTGTAATACCTCATAGTTCAGAAGTTCGGCGATCCAGAGGATCATAGGTGAAAAGTGTTCAGTTGTGAAAAGGCCAAAAGTCCTGAAGGCTAGAGTTAATCTAGGTCGTTCATTATTAGGGAAATGTGGACCATGGATCCATACCCTTCCCCGCTTCAATATTCAGTGATTCATAAAAGAGTGTGGATTAGAGTCTCAGAACTCCTGAAGCTTGGAGCTCTGAAGTGGATCACAACCATTGGTTGTTGGAGAAGTGTGGACCATTGGTCCGAGATCCCTCCTGGTGTTCGCCAATTCAACATTTGAAGGAAGTGGTGTGTTGTGGGGTGGGAACCTCCGAATCCCAAAGACCTGGAGCCAGAGAGCAATGGAGTAGTTTGTTGGTTCAATATTCGGGTGATTTGTGTTATTGCATGGTCAGATCTTCCAAACCCTGAAGCTCTGGAGCACCAGAGTCACGGATAAGTGACTGTTTTGGAATTCCCCACTTCGACATTTGAGAGAATTGATGTGTATTGAGAGTAGAACCTTTGAAGCCTGAAGTAACAAAGTGTCAGAGCCCCGAAGCTCTGAATAAGTTCCATTTGGTTGAGTACTTAGTTCCAGCCCGTGGGCATATAAGATTGCTATAGCGGGAAAACCCCCCTATGGAATACACTAGGGTTCAACATGTAGGTAGATCTAATCATATAAAAGTATCCTAATTCTTATAACTACCATGAATATACCCCACATTCATGCATGAAATACAAAGTGAAAAGATCCGGTAACTCTACCTTTTACTCAGTGTCCGGTGTCGATCCTTTCGCGTTTGATTGCTCCACTGACTACAAGCCTCCTCCCAAGGCTGGCTTGGATTCACGAACAGATAAAAAGGGAACTACAAACATGGATCTCAAATATAAATCATGGGTTAGATGTCAGTATAAAATGTAAATCAAACATAGATATTTGACACATCATATTTTAGGACAAAAAAAATATTCTTTTTATTGATATCACAATTTTTACTTACAATGAGATCGACGACTGCTCCGTGAACCTGGTCTGGGCTCCTCTTCACCAAGCTCCAACTATGCTTCCATGTATCTTTCTCCTCTAACACTTCTTCTAGGGAAATGACATAGGCTTGTGATGGAGGAAAAAGGGCTAGAATGGGAAATTCTGATGCAAATCTCACAAAGTGGCTGCAATTCTTGGGGCAAGGAGGGGATGTGAAATGGGAGGAGTTTCACTATTATTATGATTATGTTTTTAATGAGACCCAAACACCTCCTTTTATATGACAAAAGTTTGTTTATTCGGTTGGGTTATGGGCTATAGGTAGTGGGACAGTTGGAAAACTGCCCAATAGCCCGTAATCTCAACGAATTCCTTGCAACTTTTTAATTTTTGCAACTTTTGTGGTATACATGGGTTATAATGGTGTAGCTAGCATACATACGTGAGCTGTAGTGGTGCAGAAAGCATGTGTATGCGGGCAGTAGTGGTGTAGGACACGTACATCTTCAAAAATAGGGTTTTTAAGAAGAGCTACTCAATGATGGCTTGGAAAAAAAAACAAGTAAGAGGGACAAATGTTAGGTGTGCATGTATGGTGCAATTTAGGGTTATAATATATGCCCCCTAATGTGTGAGGTCAGAAGAGCATCCGATGGCCGAAATACATTACAAAATCTTCACCAATGTACGAAGCATGTGAGCATGGGACCAGAGTTCGGGAGGTGCCATATGCAAAAATAACAATTGTCTCACCAAGGAGGGCATACCCATGGTCGAGATTAAATAAATCATGCTTGCCAATAAAACACACTGAAGATCCATGTCATATAAATATATAAAGTGTAGCCGTGAGCAATAAGTGTAGCCGTGAGCAATACACAATGGATATACATCTCAAAATCAAAGGTATACATGTATAGTATCCATCTTTAAGAATCCAAATGATGCCCAATGGCTAGAGATGAGGACTTCAGAGCTCGAGAAAAAACTTCAAGATATTCAAAACTTGGGTAGGAGTGTAATGTGAGTGTACGAATTCACTACCCAGAGGTCTTTGACGACTCTTCGGGGAATAGATAAGAGGATATCGGTGATCATGCAGAGAACTTCACTGATTTCGAATAAGGACTTTATTGGAATTTTGAGATGGCTGGGCATGAGGATAAGAGAAAAAATGTAGAAAGGCCAACTCAGGTTGGGTAAAACTTCCCTTAGAAAATAGCATGAAAAATTATCAGACTCAGGCAACATGACATTGACATAAGTTCACGATGCAGGAGGCAACATAAAATCTCCATGTGTTTGGAATAATAACCAAATGGAGGAGGACACAACTCTATGTAGTGAGAAAAACTTTCTAAGGTCATATTAAATCCCAAATATTGATGACAAACGAAAGGATGTGCTTTGTCCAAGGGAAACTCATTGTGCTGCCATAAAAAGAAAATAAATTTCGCGTCCTCTTTTTGGAGTGTATTTGATTTTTTTGTCTTTTTCAATATTTTGAAGAGATTGAAAAATAATAAAATAATTCTACGTTACAAAGGAGGAATGAGTGTCGCAAGCATACTAGTTCCAAGCGCAAGGAACACACTAATGCTCATAGCAAGGAGACATGTGTAGGAAAAGGACACTCAGGGAAAATTCTTCCATGGGTCAAGGTGTCAGGTCACAGAGGCAAAGTGCTACAAGGCTTGCATATAAGGCATGCTTCAAAGGTTCAGTTGAGAAAAACATGGAGTCGAAACTAGGCCAAAGACGTAGAGATGCAACTGTGATTAGAAAGAAATGATGAACCCCCCTTCATTGTATTTTTCATGAGCCCAGAGAAGGTAAGCTTGGTGGTTTTTGCACGTTTAGAGAGTTTGAAAAAAACATAAAAGAAGACTCCACTGGGGTACCTTTTTTGAAGGTAGTCTAGTCAATTCGAAAAAGGGGTAAACTAGCACCAAAAAGATGTCTATTCAAAACCATTTTAATGAGTGTGACACAGACAAGATCACTCGACAATCTTTTCAATTTTAAGGAGTCTGAAAAGAGCTTAACTATGGAATCACAACCTTTTTCTAGATTTAGTCTCCTTAGCCTGAAAAAGTATAAAATCTTCTTAGGAGAACTCTCTCAGTGAGACGAATCTTCCGAGGTGTACCTTTTTCCTCCTTAATCTACAAGCCGAAAAAGGGGTAAACTCATGCCAGTAGATATTTTTCTGAACCAATTTAACGAGTGTGAAAGAACAAGGTCACTCGACGATCTTTTCAATTTTAAGGAGTCTGAAAAGAGTTTAACTATGGACTCTGTAGGGGATGTTGTTTTGGACCATTTTAACGAGTGTGAAGGAACAAGGTCACTTGACAATCTTTTCAATTTTAGGGAGTCTGAAAAGAGATTAACTATGGACTCTGTGGGGGTTCCTTTTCATATATTTAGTCCCCCAGGCCCAAAAAAGGGTTAAAATTATACCTAAGAATACTCTTCTAGTGAACCAGAGTTCCTAGAGTATACCTTTGTTTGTACAATTGACCATCCAGACTGAAAAAGGGGTAAACTACTGCCATACAAACGTGCCTTCAAATTTTAGTTTGGTGAGAGTGAAGGACAAAAAGATCGCTTAACAATATTTTCATGTTTAGAGAGTTTGAAAAGGGCTTAAAAGAAAACTCATTTTTGGGGAGTCCCAAGGGTGAGGCCAAGAGTGATGACACATCAGACATATGATGCTTAATCTCATAATTAGGATAGGATTAACAAGGAATCCTGAGCCTAAAGTCATTAACAATGACATGGATACCAAAATGCAACCAGGATCTACCTAGGGCATCCATGTAGAGGTAGGCTCTATCACTAAATTACAACACTTCTAAAGCAACAATGATGGTTTCATGTCACAATTCGATGGGATCGATCCTATGGTAAAGAGAAAAATACAATGAGATGCAAAAAGTGGAGGTGGAATCCTAACTTAAATGCAAAAACTTGGAAAAATGAATTTTACCAAAGAATCATTAGAAGTGACCCATCTCCCAAAAAGTTTTCCAAACCAAAAGTGAAGTGTATCATAACATCCAATGAGAAACTCAAGAACCACATTAAATGATTATCAAGCCATAAAAAATGACAAAAGGGGTAAAAAAGGTGGCAAAAAAGGCCAAAAGAGTCTATAAATAGAAGCTTCCAGCTCATTTTCACCATTACAAATCGAGAATTAACCAAAAAGATAAAAATACCCCTTTGTTAAAAGAGTTGATTCTGGGAGCTTCAGAGGACGAAATGAACTTCCACTCAGACCAAGTAAGTACAAAATAACCCCTCTTGCATTTCCATACTTCCTTTCTGCATTTCTTTTGGTTTTTTGGGGGTCACGCCCCTTTAAAAAGGGGTTGCCCTATGTGTACATGGGCCATCAAAGGACAACCCGAGTATTCCCACAGGTAGAAAACAATCTGCTCGTGTGCATACATGACTGTGTCCAATACAACCCGCATACACCCTCAATAAAATAGAAAAAATAAAAGTAAGAACTAACTCCCCCCATGAACTTGTCATGTAATAGGATGTACGTCCACTGGAGAGAGAGGGAGCATGAGGATATAGATATCTTGGTCGATGAAGAACCTGCAGCTATGGCCGCATTGACACAATGCGAGTTATGGAAGTTTTTTTGGTGTCCATTCATGAGGGCACAACCTAGGTTGTTGAATTCCTTGGTGGATTACTGACACCCTGACGCAGAGGCTTTTATGCTTGAGGGGTAGTCATTGAATCCAATGATTGAGGACATCTACTTTCTAACTGAACTCTCGAGGAGAGGGGAACCAGTCAACTTGCATTCTTTTCTCCCTAGGCCCCACAACATCGTTGAGTTGATCAGAATGTATTTATAGGACGACACTGAGAAAGTAGGTTCTCAGGTGTCGATCCATAAGATTACCAACCTATCACTGAAGGTGATAGTTTTACTTATTGGGAGGATCACTAGATCCACAACTTTACATCAGGCCTCCCGGGCGCATATGCATTTTGTAGTGTAGTTCTTAAATGCATGATTGTTTGACTGGAGCACGACCATGCTTGACTGCATGAAGAGACAACTCATTGAGTGTCATGGGCGGAGTAACAAAAACTTCAGATTTGGTACCATTTTATGTTCATTCTTATTTGAGAGGGTACCCAGTCTTAGTCCACAAGAGACTGTGTGGGGGCATGTGGCCTCACTCCCAACATTGTGTAGATGGGCAACATTGCTGATGTGACAGGGGGAGGGAGGACCATAGAGGCCTTCAATGATGCATATTTCAACTGGTTGACATGACATATTTTGACGATAGAGGACTACCCCTATGTCGGGATCAACTTTTCCAGGGACTCGGACATTCCCGTACCTCCTGGAGCTGAGCGAGGAGAGATGGGTACATTTTTTTTTAAGTTATTTAATTTTTAATTTATTTTTATATATATCATTTTTTATGTGAACCAGAGTATCTGACAACTATGTATTTGTTTATGTACAGATGTGGGACTAGTGCGTCCAACAAACTTTGCAAGGACCAGGCGGCGTCCTCAACCAGAGGAAGTACCAACAACAACAGCAGGGGGACCTCCAGTCGTAGAGGCTGAGAGAGTGTTGAGACAGGTGGAGCGGAACCTCACCGCGCTCACTCGTACGGTGCCCATGGCTGAGATCAAGGATCTCCTTCCATCGATACAGCCTCACATAGTTGGGGTGCCACAGACCCGGGTCCATCTTTTTCGGTGTTTGGAAAATGTCGTCGTTCACTATGGTAGGGCCAATAGGCCCCATTCTTAGCTAGGGTGGAATACTTACATGCCAGGGGCACTCTTTTGTATATTTTTTAGGGCATAAGCCCCACAATGTATACCAGACATATTATTTTTGAGGCGGTTGCGCCCACCTATGTACTCTGAAAATTTTGATATATATATATATGTGTGTGTGTGTGTGTGTGTGTGTGTGTGTGTTTACATATTTTATGTCTTATGGATCAAATTTTTTACAATGTATGTACATGTGTATGTGTGTGCAATATGCCAATCTAATACTTGGTTAGCTAGAGTATCAGTCATTTTATTTAGTCTCCTAGGAACATGGATATATGTAATGTAATCAAAGAAACGTTCTAAGAAACGTACCCTAAGGAATCATCGGTGTAGAGTAGGATCATAAATGCGGTAAACTCCATTTAACTGGGACACAACTAGTTTTGCATCTAAGTAGACCTAGATGTGAGAGATACAATGCGACAAAGTGTCACAAACAAACTCTATCACTGCACTGTACTCAACGACATTATTTGTGGCATCACCTAAACATATACCTCTAGTAGATAGCAACTGGCCCTGAGGTGTGAATATTACCCAAGTTGTGGAAGCAAGCCTCCGAGTGTGTTGGCTAGCATTGTTAGCAAACCCAATGAACACCTCTGATTCACTTGACATCTGCCACAGTGAAAAGATGACATAAATAACAACATGTACATAAAACAAAAAGACAAAAAGATAACTATATAAGAACTATACATATGTATAAGAAGTCACCAAAGGAAACCTACCTATGAGTAATACTTCTTGAGGTAGAGCCCATTTTTAGGCTCCGCTAAAGCTTTCCCCTCAAAGTCAACCAGACGATAAGTGCCCTTCTTTATTACCTCCTTAACAATGAAAGGTCCGAACCACATGGGTTTGAACTTACATGTTCCTAAGGGATCATTATCTTGGTCGTAGACCAGGACAAGGTCTCCTTCGGAGAAAATCCGAGGACGAATGAACTGATCATACTGACACTTGAATCTTTTCTTGCGAACCTCATTAGCCAAGGATGCATCACATCACTGCTCATCGAGCTGCTCGAAATATAATAAGCATTCCTCAAGTGGTGAAGTGTCTGGCAATAACTGTACTGCCAAATTTAGATATGGGATTTGGCACTCTATAGCCAAGACTGCTTCCAACCCATAAACGAGTTGAAAATGTGAGAAACCGGTGGCAGTCTTTACAGATGTCCGGTAGGCCCACAATGTTGAGTACAACATCAAATGCAAATTTGACTTGGAAGAATTGATCGTTCACTATAAAATAGTCTTGAGGGACTTATTCACAGCCTCCACCTGACCATTCACTTCTGGGTAGTAGGGTGATGAGCGCTCTTGCCTCAACCCAAGTTTTGACGTTAACTCATACATCATTTTATTCTAAAAGTGACTACCATGGTCAGTGAAAATATCCTTCGGGATGCCAAACCTTGCTATTATCTGATTGAAAATAAAGAGAGTTGTTGTCTCTCCATCATTATTGAACAATGGCATAGCCTCGACCCACTTTGTGAAGTATTTTACCACTACGATGATATAACGATGTCCCTTGGCTGATGCCGGGTGGAATGTAGTGAAATCAATCCCCCACTTGGTGAAAGGACCAACAGTAATGACAGGAAACATGGGAGTGGGGTGTGCCCTCATATTTCGAGAGAAGATATGACATGGGTGGAACTTCTTGATCGATTCAACACAATCCTTGATTAACGTCGGCCATAAGTAACCAGCTTGTAGAATCTTTTGGGTTGTTTCCAACCCAGATAAATGACCACCACATGATCTAGTGTGGTAGTCATTAATAATGAGTTCCGCTTCTTCATGAGTGATGCACCGACGAAGGATGCAATCTACACCTTGATGATATAAAGTGTCATCGAGTATGGGATATTTTTTTGCCTGATGGAGTATACATCGACGCTCATCACGAGAAGGAGAGGTGGGGCAATTCAAAGTCAGGAGATAACTAGGATATCTCCATACCAGGGGTCTGAAGATGAAATCATAAAAATATCTCCTTTAATCAATGATTCTTCAGGAATAACATCAGTTGATTTGACCAGAAGTTCTGAGATAAGTTCTGCAAAGACCAATGACTTTTTGGATTTCACGGAAACAAAATCCAAGTCAAATTTCTGGAGGATAACGATCCATATACTGATATTTCCACTGATGACGGGTTGTGTCAACACGTATTGAAACGGATTCACAACGACAACGACGGTAGTCTTACGAAGAAGAATATAATGATGGAACCGCTGGACAACATGCATTGTTGCCAACACTAGCTTCTCAACATGGGAGTAGTTGAGTTATGGTCCAAACAAGCCTAGGCTCAGGTAATAAATCACATGCTCTTAAAGTAGATCATCTTCTTGAACCAAGACCATACTGATGGTTGACTCTGCAGTGGCCAAATATAATAAGAAATATTTATTATAATTGGGAGGCTGGAGCAGAGGGGTAGATGTGAGGGTGCGTTTCAATGCTTCGAAAGAGAATTGAGTGGCTTCGTCCCAATGGAAAGGGAATCCCTTATTCAGTAAACACATGGACCCTTTAGTGATCTCAGCATAGTTTGCGATAAAATGCTGAAGAAAATTCGCTTTACCCTGTAATCTTTGAAACTGAGGGACTGTACATGGGGGAGGCAGCTGAACTATCACCTCAACCTTTAGAGGATCGACCATGATCCCTGTTGTCGAAACTATGAAACCTAGCAGATGACCTGATGTCACGTAGAAACTGCACTTGTTTTTATTCAAGAGAATCTGATAGTAGCAACATCTCTCAAATATTAGTTGGAGGTGCGTAGGATGATCAACTCTCTTACGATATTGTGATGCTAAATCATCGATATAAGCCTCAACTATGTGTCTTAGGTTGTGGAAAGAAAAATACATGGCCCACTGAAAAGTGGCTCCAACATTTTTGAGGCCAAAAGGCATCTTCCGATAAGAAAATGTACCCCATGGACAGATAAAAGTTATTTTATGATGGTCTTCGGTCTTAATCTATATATGATTGTATCTTGAAAAACCATCCATGTAAGAAAAGACCTCGCAGCCTGCACACTCATCGAAAATTAGGTCAATGAATGGGGTGGGGAAATTATCCTTTGGACATACCTTGTTTAAATCATGGAAGTCTATAGATATGCGAATCATTCCCTACTTTTTGTTGACCAAAATAAGATTTGACACCCATTGAGTCAACTGAATGGGGTAGATGAAACCGACTTTGAGCAGTTTCTCTACTTCAGCCTTAAGAACTACTGCTTTCCAAGGATTAACTGAATGAATATTCTGTCATACCAACTTGGCATCAGGATAAGTCGTTATTTCGTGTTTGACGATTCTTGTATCAATGCCTAGCATTTCCTCGTAAGACCAGGAAAAAATGTCACGAAATTCCTTAAATAAATCTGTATAGATTTGAATCTCCTCGAGGGAGCAGTCTGCTTTGACGAAGACATTCTCCATGATCCTAGGGGTTCTAGAGATGTCATTAGGTATCATTTCAGTGATGGTTTCCATATTAACCTTGGCATAAACTGTGTGCATAGCCAGAGGATTAATAGGACAAGACCTATCTCCAGTCATAGTGAACACGAATTCTTCTGCCTTTATTCTTCTTAACTTTGGGAGGAAATAAGATCTGTGATGGAGATCATCCCAGGGTCTGTTTGCATCAGTCAATGCCTCTAAAAGAGCCTCATCCAAGGGCAAGATCAATTCTAAAGAATCGATAGTGGTAAGGGAATCTTGAGCCCAAATAGGCTCGATAACTGGATCTAACTCCGGTGTAGGAGTCAGATTGGGGTCGGTTGAAGCTTGCTGGGAAATAGAGTACGCAACTTCTACCATAGAAAATGGAATGGACATGCCAAGATGCCTTGTCCCTTCCATCGAGGCCGTTGGGGAAGGAAGAATCCATAGATTAGTAAAGTAAGTTGTACAAAATGACGACACTTGAAAGATCTTAGCCCTAGGCTAGTCGGGGACAACTGATATCACCTTGACATCACCAGAAGGAGGCGGGTAATCAAACATACCCATCAAAGGTGGGAACAAACCAAACCCGACATTGACGATGCTAGGATGTGGGTTATCAATCATCGGGACCATGGATGCCCCCAATGAAGGGTCAGGCTTAGATAAGGACAATTGATCAATGGTCTCGATTCGACCCTCATGTGGAAAAAACAAGAGATGAAAAATTGTGGCAACCACTGCATGCATGGAATATGTCCAACTCCTTCCTAAAAATAGGTTGTAGTCAAGAGGCGCATCGACCACTTCAAATTCGACGCACATGGTCTTCCCTCCCAACTGCATGGGGAAAGAAGGGATGATTCCATGTGGTTTGGAAGGACAACCGTCAAAAGCAGTAAGGAGAGTAGGTGACAGAGACCAAACGGGTTGGCCAATGTCCTTCCAAAACACCAATGACATCATGCATGTTGAGGTACCCTCATCAACCACCATGCGGAAAATGTTCCAAGTAAAACATTTTGTGGGGTGAACCACTACTATCTGAAATGCAACATGGTATTGGAGATGAGGTTTCAAGTTGGTCATATCAAGCATGATCCTTCCTAGATTATAGGTCTCAGTGGATTCTAAGGCAGCTAGTGGAGCCTTTCTCTATGAAGGGCGGCTCTAGAGGACCTCTAAAGAAGACATCGCACAAGGGGTTTGTGACAAATCCTCCACCACAGAGTAGTTCTGGGCAACCCTTGCATTTGGATTTTGCGAAGCTTTCTTGAATGCCCCTTTCGGGATGCATGTCATTGTTTCACCCATTGTCTTCTCAATCTGGAGAGGAACTGATGGGTTTTCAAATTCTTTACCCTTTTCAACAATGCTTGGCATTCCATAATAGTGTGCCCTATTTTTTATGTGAGCGTCACCCTTCAACATATAAACGTTCACAACCGAGGGGTTACTAGAAGACAGAGGGGGTCCCTGACTGCCTCGATCCATGCTCGAAGAGGCTTGAGTCAAATTTTTCCCATGTGGAAATGGGCTCATTAACACAACAGGTTGCTACTGCACCAATAACTTATGGGCCTTCGCAAGCTGAGGGCACAGGTGAGTCGAGTGGTATTCCATGCAAAGGTTACATAGATACTTCGACTTTATTTTCTCTGTGTTTCCCCCACCAACATTATTGGTGGGTTTCTTATCCCCCTTACCCTTCTTATTTCGATGTTTTTTCTTACCGTCAAGCTTCTGGTTGGCCTCCGGGTTCGTCGAATGCACACTGTGTACATACGATGCTTGAGTAGGGGGAGCAACTGAACTAGAGGTTTGGTTGCCGCTATCTACTGTATCAAAAATTGTTGCAATTGATTCGAAAACTGATCAATGGGATTCGCTTGTTTTGAACCAACTATGCCATTGACATGTGGTCCAGACTTGTGTCTGGTCTTGTCAAAGATAGATCATGGTGCATCTGGAAAAACCTCATAAAGTAAACCAGACCGAGAGTATATTAGTTCAATATGTTGAGCTCTCATTATTGCCTCTTCCTTGGAAAATAACCCCCACGTTGCAATGTCCCTGGATAACTGAGGTACCAAATACTTAAGGAAGCACTCCAGTAGGAAAGCCGGTGGAACGGATACTTTTATCAAACTCTTCTGGCACCGCCATTCTCGGATGTGATCCAAGATATGATCAACCTTCGTCTACTCAAAGTTGGCTAGAAATTCGGTGCCAACATAATATCTCACAGGTAGTTGGAAATGGTTGAGAAAAACCATTGCCAATTTTCTAAATCAAAAGTATCTTGAGTGTTCGAGATAATTGTACTTGTTATCACATGTTTCTACAGAGGGGATGTTTTTCCTTGGTTTTTTCCTCTAGGTGACAAAGGGTGAAGAAAGGGGAAAAAAACCCACTAAATGGCACTTATCCTAAGTCTGTCAGGTTCAATGTGACTATTTGGCGCGCTGTGCTAAGAGACACATAGATATGGGTAGCTGAGATCTGCACATTCTAGATCGACATTCATTGATCATATCAGGGCTTCAACATGCACAACCATTAAAAAATGTAGAGAAGGCTGGGGAAGAAACCATGGTTTTATGGAGGTGCAACGTGTCATCCAGAGACACACATCAGGCCCAAAAGTGGGGAAGAATCAAACCACTTTTCTCAGCCCTGATATGCACATGTGCATATAATTTCCCTATCTCGGGTCGACATGTGGCCGCTATGTCCCGCCGACATCTGCCCCCCACTCCATCTCTCTCCTTTGTCCTTCAAATCCCCTGATCCCCTATAATTTTCTCTCCCTCACACCTGTCCTCCACTCACCCTCCCACCTACCGCATCTCCCCTTCTCATCTCTCGTCACCCGTGCCACCCCGCTCCACATCACCTACATCCTCTTACACCTCAGCTCTTTCTTGTGTGGTCCCCACGCTATCCTTAGTCTTCTATTCCCCATCCATGGTTGTCTACCTAGACATCTCCCATTTGATATTCTATGAAAAGAGTGCCATCGCTTCGTCAGAAGCCACGTCTGTTTTCAGACTTCCCCGCAAGCATCCGACTCAGATAAAGATGACAAAATGTGGAGTCCGCCACGTCCTACAGGTGCAGAATTAACTTAGGCCTTCCCCAATCCTGATGAAGTAGTTATTGAGGTTGGGCGGAGGTGGTTGATCATTTCCACCATAAATGGAAATACCAGGGAAGGAATGTCAGTTAGTCAGCTTATTTGCAGGTCCATTTTGAAACACAATTGTGTCTAACCAAGGTTCATGTCTGACCAGAGACTGCATGCACAGTCTGTCAGGAAACATGTGGGTTAATGCCTTCAATGAAGCCATTTGAGAGCACTCATGTGTTTTGTCTCTAAGTAAATAAGAGTCTTCTTCATATTTTGTTAGGGTCGATGGTAGAGCAAAGCTCCCAATTTGTAAAGTTTTAATTAAGATCTGGTTTTTTGGTTATGTGTTGTAGCTTGAGACTTCTTGTTTAATAATAATTAGCTTTTCTTACTCCGTCTTATTTGCCTTTTTTACTGAGAGAGTTCATGAATGACTGATTCACATGGATTGTTGTGACTGTATTATGTTGAATGTTAGAATGTAATGTTGTTATGATTTCTTTCAGCATCCTTGAAATTTGAATCGAAGACGACCTTGTGTTCAAGTTTTTCTTCCTTAGGTTCCTAGAAATCCTGATGTCCATATCAGACCCCTACATTTCCTCACTCGTTATTACCTCTACTCACCCTTTACTACAACTTACTGACTGAAGTTAGATCAAGACCTCATCTGTTTATGCATGCCAGCCAAATTTTTCCGAGTTAAAGCGCTATAATCCCAAGACTACATCCATTAGACCACCCTTAAATTTATTCATTGTGACATACAAACTGATGGGTACTGAGATTACCTCTGCCACAATCTAGAGGTTACTTCTAGTGCTAACATTTCTGGCACCGCTGCCAGGGACGAATTGAAGATTTTCCCTGGGATTGAACGACAAATCTTACTAGTTTTGAAGGTGCATCAAAACTTAGTACATCAAACATTGCAGTTGTGCACCTAACGACTCCACTGGCGACCCCACTGTTTCAATTGTGGATTTTAGAGGTAGACACATGAGGTCTTCCCCACAACTTCCTTTAGCAATACCTGAAGCTGACCCAAAGAATAGGAAAGGCCCTCTGAGAAGGTACTTCTACCACTAAACCAGGTATTTCTGATGATTTTCATCCTCCTCCTCTAGAAACTCCACTATTTGCTTCTCATTTTCCTATTATACCTTCTGTTGGAGTTTCCCAAAGTTTAAAGTTTGGGAGTGTTCTTGTTGAGTTTTATCCTCCTGGTTTTAGATTGGAAGGAGAAAGATTTGTCACTCCTATTTCCCCTGAAGCTATACCTTGGTCTAGACCCAAGACCTCATAATATTTTCCTACCCTAGGCTTTACCACCCGTCCTCCTATTACTATTGTTGCTACTACAGAAAGTGAAACCTCTGCTTCCCCAAGCCTTGTATCCTTTTCTTCAAATCCCTTGTTGTTTCCTTTTCCTCCCTGTAGCTCAGTTCCAGTCTCCCTTGTTCGAACCCCTTCTCCTCATAATCCTCCTCCACCTATTATCCCTATGGCAGGTGCTAATCCCCCTTGAAACAAAATGGATGCCATAGTGGCTTCTAGATATGCCCCCTCGGTCTTACCTCAGCCCATGAATGATCTCCCTACTGGATATTACCTAAAATATATGCCTAAGTTCACTGGAGAAGAAGACATAAGTGCTGAAGAACACATTTCTACCTTATATAGTTATGCAGACAATATGAATATTGATAATGAGGATGTATGGATGAGAGTCTTTGTCCAGAGCCTTGATGGTGAGGCTAGGAAATGGTTTAGAGGATTGACCCCTGGATCCATTGTTGGGATTGAGGCTTTAGATGATGTTTTCTTGAGGCAGTGGGGGGATAAAAAGGACTTTATGTATTATATCATAGAGTTTGGGTCATTGAAGAGAAAGGAGGGAGAATATGTGTCTGATTTCTCCAAAAGATTCAACAAAATGTACAATAAGATCCATGCCGAGATAAAGCCCGCAAAATCCTATGCCAAAATTACTTATGCTAGTGATTTTGAACCTGCTTTCTGCCTCCTTCTCAGAGAGAGAAGAGATACTTCCCTGTCTCATATGCAAGATGAAACCATGGAAGAGGAATCCAATGTATTGGCAGTTGACAGACTTACGAACAAATCTAACAGAGACAGAGGAAGAGGGAGATCCAAAGCCCCAACCTCTGGTTCTTTTGCATCCCACCCTCAAATGGATGAATTGACCAAGATGGTGAAATCAATATTTGCAGAAATGGAGAAGATGAAATTCGAGGGGAAGCAAGGTTATAAAAGTGCCCAAAATGCTAAAAATAGAGGCAAATTCAGGAAGCCGACTAACAAGGCCTCTCAAATTATGCAAAGGGAATAGAGGAACAGAGATAGGGATGATTAGAAGATCCAAACCCCTCTCCAAAATAACCTCGTGGCTGATGAGGAAGGGGAGAAATAAGAGCTTGACCTCAAAATCCACTCCCTTGGAGACACCTCCCCATTTTCCCATTTGACTCAGTCTACATATGAGGATTCCCTCATGGACAACCAAATAAATGAGTTGAGTGAGGGGGAGAAGGCCAATAATATTCCTAATAAATATAACCTCGAGTCAAATAATAAAGAAGAGAAGTATGGCATCCTAGAGAAGCCTTCTAGAGCAGATAAGCCAACCAAAGATCCAATAAACAACAACAAAGAAAATAAAACTCAGAATCCCTCACCAATAGCTAAAGGCCTTGTCCCAGAAGTGAGAGAAATTTTGAATCCCCCTTCCTCCTTTATCTTTGATCATGAAATTCAAAAAATTAGAATCCCTGTACCCCTTTCAGAGCTAGTCAAGCATGAGGATTTTAAAAGGTCCCTCTCTAAACTGTTGCATCCTGAGCCTTCATCTTGTTCCAAAGACTCAGTAAATTTCCAAGATGAAAAACTAGTAGTCTTTTTAGGGCCTATGGTAGAATATAGAGATGATTCATACCCTCCCTTCTACACCCCACTAAACATACATGACAAGGTACTGCATAATTTCCTCATAGACTCAAGGGCATCTCATAGTCTCGTGCCCAAAACTGTCATGGATGAGCTAGGACTAGAAACCACAAAAGCCTATCATGACATGTATTCTTTTGATTCAATGAAGGTACAATGTCTTACAGTCATCAAATATCTAGTTGTGACCTTGTTTCAGCTTCCCATGAAAAGTGTGGTCATGGATATCATGGTGGTTTATGTTTCTCCCAAGTTTGGCATGCTTTTGTCAAGATCTTGGATAAAAAAGCTCGGGGGAACCTTGCAGATGGACCTCACATATTCTACCATTCCAGTCTTTGGAGGGGATCATATAATATTGTACAAAGAAGCTCATTTGTCCTACACTATCAGTGATGAGGCAGACCCCACTAATCATCCTATCTTTTCCCTTGATACTGATTTGGGATCTAGCTTATTGTGGCTTACTGATGCCCCTGAACCTCCTCTTGAGATCAGAAAGCAGTCCCTTACTCTCTGTGAAGACTCTCCTCCGATCACTTATGTTTGGAAAATTCTCTTTGATGGAGCCTCCTCTAAGGAGGTTTTTGGTGCTGGATTGGTCTTTGTTTCACCCTCTCAAGAAATTATATCCCTATCATACAAAATATAATTTGAAGCTACAAATAATGTGGCAGAGTATGAAGCTCTTGTTTTGGGCTTGAGGGCTGCAAAAGACATGAGGATTGAAGAGCTAGCAGTATTTGGAGATGTTGAACTAATTGTTCATCAGGTAAAAAATATTTATCAAGCCAAGCACCCTAGGATTAAGACTTATAGAAATGAGGTGTGGGATTTAATTGACAAATTATTCTTAGCTTTCGACATTTCATTTATTCCAAGAAAGGAAAACATAATGGATGATTCTTTGGCTGTTTCAGTAAGAAATTTTAGAATCCCTCTACCACCCAAGCTCAGGTATGATGTTGAGGTAAGATATAGGCCCTATGTATCTGACAATATCAAGAATTGGAAGGTGTTCGAGGATGATCTTGAGATCAGAAAATTTCTTGAGTCTGTTGATGAGTTCTTTGCATTACACATTGACCTAGATCATGATTCCAAATGTGACACTCCTGCTGATGTATTTTTAAATAAAATTGATAATCACCATATCGTTCAACTACCTAGTAACCACATTCCAAAGGGGCTAGTTCCTTTAGAAAGATTGTTTGATGGGAACAATGTGGTGGTAAATTTTAAAGGCCCAACTAAGAATGCTGATGTATCCGAGTGCAATATTGGCATAGAGGAGGATCCAAAGTTTGTCAAGTTTTCAAGTATCCTATCAAGGGAGTAGAGGGCCAAGTATGCTAAGCTATTAAAGGTATTTGATGATGTGTTTGCATGGACCTATGAATACCTCAAAACATATGAAACTGGTGTCATCGAGCACAAGATCCCACTGAAGGAGGAAGCTAAACCTTTTAGACATAAATTAAGATAAATAAATCTTATGTTGCTTCCTGTTATGGAGAAAGAAGTAAAGAAACAACTAGATACCCAGATCATTGTTCCCCTGAGATATTCTGAGTGGGTGGACAACCTGGTCCCAGTGAGGAAGAAGAATGGAGAAATGAGACTGTGTGTCTATTTTAGAAATTTGAACAGGGGCTCAAAGAAGGACAATTACCCTTTGCCAAAACTGGAACATATATTGTAGAGGGTAACAAGTGCATTCAATATTTCCATGATTGATGGATTTTCTGGCTACAATCAAATCTCTGTTCTGCCAAAAGATAGAGAGAAGATGGCCTTCACCACCCCTTGGGTCATGTTTATGTATGCCAAGATGCCTTTTGGACTAATGAACGTAGGAGAAACCTTTCAGTGAGCCATGGACATCACCTTCATTGGAGAAAAGGATAAATCTGTGGTCATCTGTCTGGATGACATAATAGTCTTCTACAGATATGATAAAGAACATTGTTGTCACCTGAGAAAGGTCTTCCTGAAATGCAGAAGGTTTGGTCTTTCCCTAAATCCTAAGAAATCTTTGTTTTCCATGAAGGAGGGGAAATTACTGGGGCATATAGTATCAACTGAGGGGGTCAAGATTGATTCAAGCAGGATAGAATCTATTCAAGCCTTACCACTTCCTAGATCCAAGAAAGAAGTTGAGTCCTTCCTGGGAAAAATCAATTTTCTGAGAAGGTTTGTCTCCAATTTTGCTGAATTAGTGAAGCATATCACAGCCATGGTCAGGAAGGGGAACAAAGTAAAATGGACTACGGAGTCCAGAGAATCCTTCAACCAAATCAGGAAGGCACTGAATGAAGCACTTGTGCTAATCAGTCCCGATTATTCCAAATATTTTTTGATTTTCTCTTTTGCTTCATTTGACACAGTGGTTGTCATTTTACTACAAAAGAGTGATGCAAGGCTGGAGCAGACTATTTCCTTTTTCAGTAGAGCATTAAGGGATGTAGAGATCATATACAATATTGGGGAGAAGCATGCCTATGCCTTGGTGAAAGATATCAAATATTTCAGAGTCTATGTTTTTCATTTGAAGATCATTCCATATGTTCCTTCGGCCTCTATGAGGGACATTCTCATTCAACATGACATAGACGGGAGAAGGAGTAAGTGAATTGCCAAAATCCTTGAATTTGATCTGGAAATAAAACCCACCAAACTAGTTAAAGGCCAAGGTTTAGCAAAGATGTTGGTTGAATACAATTACAAATATTTGGGGGTTAACTTCATCAACACTTTATTAGAAAGTCAACAGGGTGAGTTACCTGATAAAATTCCTCAGGACAACCCTCAATTAGCTGAATGCGCCTGGTACAAAGATATTATATTTTTTCTACAGGAGTTGCGACCTCCAGATGGTATGGGAATAAGGAAGGAAAGATATTTAAATCTCAAAGCAATAAGATATTTCCTTATTGACTAGGTCTTGTACTGGAAAGACCCTCTAGGAGTGCTTCTGAGATGTCTAGACCCACATGAGGCCCAAAGGATTATGTTTGATTTCCATATAATCCTATGTGGAGGACATCATTTTTGGAAAAACACTGCCTAAAAAATTCTTGGGGCTAGGTACTACTGGCCTACTCTATTCACTGATGTCTGTGTGAAAATCAGGTCCTACATCAACTGTCATAAATTCTCTGGGAAGAATCAGCTCATGTCTTTTCCATTGAAGCTCATAGTAGCTTAAAGACCCTTCCAAAAGTGGGGCCTAGACTTCATTGGGGAGATTCATCCTCCTTCAAGTGGTCAGAACAGGTGGATCCTAACCACAACAGATTATTTTACCAAATGGATAGAAGCTATCCCCACAAGGAGTGCTTCTCACAAGGTGATCATTGGTTTTCTTGAAGATATTATGAAAAGGTTTGTTTGTTTGAACAAAATCATCACTGATAACATTGCATCCTTAAAGGCTGAACCAATGATCAAGTTTTGTGAGCAATTCAAAATTTCATTAATCCACTCTACCCCCTACTACCCCTAAGGCAATGGATTAGAAGAGTCCTCTAACAAGAGCCTTATAAAGATTATCAAAATATTGTTAGAGGACAATAAGAAAGCATGGGATTTAAAGATTAAATTTTCTCTATGGGTTGATTGCATGACAATTAAGAGGTCCCCAGGCCTCTCCCCTTTCCATATTGTCTATGGATTTGAGGCCATTTTCCCTTCTCAACTTGCCCTGTTTGTGGCAAGGTTCTTTCAAGATTATCAAGGAGAGTCTGATTATATGATCAGGAGAATGCATCAGTTGGTGGAATTCCAACAGAATAGAGAGCAACTACTGGAAAAAGTGCATGAACATCAACATAAGATCAAGCAAGCATTTGACAAAAAGGCGAAAAGGGAGGATTTTCAGCTGGGAGATCTAATACTTAAATGGGATGTGCCCAGACATGATAAAGGAAAACATCGAAAATTTGAAGCCCTTTGGATCAGTCCCTTCAAGATTTTTGAAATATTTCCAAACAACACTTACATGTTGTAGAATTTGGAGGGTGATGAAGTTTTTGGTGGCCCTATAAATGGGCATTTTTTGAAGAAGTTCTTTATTTGAGCCATAAGTGGCTCCCGTGTCTTTGTAGATATTGTTTTTCTTTTTTTCGTTTCTGGTTTTATAGGAGACTCCATAACCCAACAGAAGGTGACTAGAGCTGCAAAGGATATCTTAGAGGCTCGCAGGGAGGACTCTATCCCCCATGGAGCCTAATGTTATCACATGTTTTTGCAGGGGGATTAGTTTTCCTTGGTTTTGGCCTCTAGGTGACAAAGGGAGAAGAAAGGGGATAAAAACCCACTAAATGGAACTTATCCTAAGTCTATCGGGGTCAATGTGACTGTTTGGCGCACTCTTCTAAGAGATGCGTAGATCTGGGCGATTGAGATCTGCGCACTCTAGATCGACGGTCATTGATCATATCGAGGCCTCAACATGCACAGTCGTTAAAAAATGTAGAGCGGGTCGGGGAAGAAACCGTGGTTTTGTGGAGGTGCAACATGTCATCCGGAGACACACATCGGGCCAAAAAGTAGGGAAGAATCAAATTTCTTTTCGCGTCACCAATATGCACATGTGCATATAATTTCCCTATCCCAGGTCGACATGTGGTCACTTTGTCTCGCCGACAACTGTCCCCCACTCCATCTCTCTCCTTTGTCCATCACATCCCCTGTTCCCCTATAATTTTTGCTCCCTCACACCTATCCTCCACTCACCCTCCCACCTGTCACATCTCCCCTTCTCATCTCTCTCCACCTGTGCCACCCTGCTCCACATCACTTACATCCTCTTACACCTAAACTCTTGCTTGTGTGGTCCCCATGCTATCCTCAGTCTTCTCTTCCCCATCCATGGCTGTCCACCTTGTCATATCCCATTCGATATTCCATGATGAGAGAATCATCACTTATTCAACAACCATGTATACTATCAGACTTCCCTACAAGCATCCATCTCAGATCCAGATGATAGACTATGGAGGCCACCACGTTCTACAGGTGAAGAATTAACTTGGGCCTTCCTCGATCCCGATGAATCAGTTACTGAGGTCAGGCAGAGGCGGTTGAACATTGTTTCCATCATAAATGGAAATACTAGGGACGGATTTTTAGTTAGTTGGCTCATCTGCAGGCCCGTTCTGAAACACGATTGCGTCTAACCAAGGTTCACATCTGAACAGAGACTGCATGCACAGTCTGTCAGGAAACATGCAGACGTAATTCCTTCAATGCAGCCATTTGAGCACACTCATGTGTTTTGGATCTGAGTATATAGGAGTATTCTTCATATTTTTTTAGGGTCGATGGTAGAGCAAAGCTCCCGATTTGTAAACTTTTAATGAAGCTCTAGTTTTCTGGTTATGTGTTGTAGCATGAGACTTCTTGTTTAATAACAATCAACTTTTCTTACTCTGTCTTATTTTCCTCTGTTACTGAGAGAGTTCATGAATGATTGATTCACATGGATTGTTGTGACTGTATTATGTTGAATGTTCGAATGTAATGTTGTTATGATTTCTTTCAGCATCCTTGAAATTTGAATCCAAGAGGACCTTGTGTTCAAGTTTTTCTTCCTTACGCTGCTAGAAAGCCTGATGTCCATAACAGACCCCTACATTTCCTCACCCATTCTTCCCTCTACTCACCCTTTACTACAACTTACTGACTGAAGTTAGATCAAGACCTCATCTATTTATGCATGCCAACCTAGTTTTTCTGAGTTAAAGAGCTATAATCCCGAGACTGTGTCCATTAGAACACCCTTAAATTTATTCATTGTGACATACAAATTGATGGGTACTGGGATTACCTCCACCGCAATCCAGAGGTGGCTTCTAGTGCTAAAAATACCATTTCGTGGCACTCCCGATGAGAGTGCATTGAAATAGACACAACTGAATAGAGTCATCTCTCAGAGAGTTCGACGAGCACCATAGGTGAAACGTGGTCACATGATTACCTGGATCTTCGTTAGGATTACCTTCAAACTTTGGAATGTCCGAGGGAAACTTCGTCGGCATGGGAGGCCAACATGGATCGTGACATATTGGGTCGTTTACCAACCTTGACAAGTTTGGAAAATGTAGTGTCGTGAGAAACAGTATTTTGGGTTGTTGACTATGTACAGGAGGAAAGGAGCCCAAAATTTGGTTGGCACTAGGTTGCCAGGAAAAGTTAGGCTGCTAGCTAGGGTTTTGGTACATACCATGGCCTTGGCCAATGAATGGATACTGCATTTGTTGGGAAATCATTGGTTGATTCCCGTAGTTGGACATTAAGGGATGGGAAGGGATTTCTCCCTACGTTGTGTTCCAAAGATTCTAGAAAGGGTTTCCCCCTACCGATCCGACGGGTATGGATACTGAGCCTTACATGAGGTTCCATTGACCATTAAAGGGGTTTCCCTTGATCAACATCCTTGATGAGGGAATTTCTCCCTGCCATGGATTCCAAAGTCCCTATGAGGAGAAGACTCATGTGTTTTCCCCCTGTGTAGGAATAATACCCTGCACAGGATTTTGTGGTCCAAAACTAGGGTTGGCCACGGCTGAGAAAACAACTGACGAGAAAGCGTTGTTTCCAAACTCGACGAACAAAGAGAATGACATTGAACCCACTGATGTGGTGTAGGAAGAAGGTCCTTGACTACCTGCTCTGAATAAGATATAGTTCATTTTTGGCCAGACAGATTGTTGAGAAGCACCACTGAGCGAGGGGGATGAAGGAGGTATATGACCCCTATAATAAGGGAAAAAATTATAGGGGTTGAGGTGCCCCCGATAGACCCTTGCAGAGGAGCGTTTGAGCTCCCTGGCCCCAGACCCATGGTTTGTAGGGTGGAGTAGGTGAGGACCGAGTTCGTATCAAAGCCGATCATCTCATATGAAAACGGAGGACCCATCCCAATCTGTGTGAATGGTGTAGTGATCATTGCCATAGATGGAGTCAGACCACTACCCTAAGTAGAGGCGGTTGAGACCATAGTGGTCCATACCGACGAAGTTGGGTTAGGAGGAAAAACTCCCCCTGTGGTGGTAGCCGTAGAGGGAGTGTGAGGACTCCTTGATGTAGTAGCAACATTTGCTTCCGTTGCTTCTTGAAAGACTATCTCACACTCGTGATGTGTTACCCTTGGGGGGGCAAGCTATATCAAAAGTGGTGTCGACAAGTCAATGATCAGAGGGTTATACAGATAGAGAGCTTCCGCTCCAAGTTTGGAAATAGTTAGTTCCTCCAGATACGAGTGTTCTCCTCTCAGAGCTGGCTCAGGCATAGTTTTCAATGGCCCAGTCACCTCAAATGACCCTTGTTGGTCAAGTATTCACCGTAACGGTGGCGGTGGTGGCTCCAAATTAATTGGCGACAGACCTTGAAGCCTTCACGATTGATAGAGTTCTTGATCTTCCACTGTGTGAGAATATAAACGACACAGTAACCCTTTTTCTAATGTTGAATACCAAGCACACACTAGAAAATTTCCTATGAGACAAAGAAAGCAAACTACTAACTAGTTGGAATTATAGTTACGCTAGCAAACATTAGAGAAACTCACCTGTGCAAGTGCAACTCAAACACAAAATCACCCTCCAAGTATACTCTGCAAAGCATGGCCTGATGTCTTCCCTAGGTACCGTGGTATACCCTCGTAGTCACCTATGTAAGTCCCTAAAGTAAAGGCAACTAGGTTGCCAGCTCACGAACATTCACCAGGTGGGTACAGTCGTCAATCGGGTGGACCGCAATGACCAGGGTAACTAAGCCTGAAACCTACCGAGGGTATCATAAGCAAGTGGTCCAGAAGACAACTGAGGACCTCAAATGGATTCAAGATCCACAAAGCTCCGTGGCAAATGGGACCAAAAGTATTGTTGAGGAAAATATATGAATTGATCTTACTCAAGCATTTTCAGACTTTACTTGGCTAAATAAAAGTAGACGGGAATATCACCCTATGTTTATAGACAATAAAAATAACATCCTAACTCACAAGTATTAATTACAAGTTCTTAGGCTAGTCTTTTATCAACAAAAAGCTTGCTGGAAATTAAATTTTTATGTAATTTTTTGAATATAATAGTTGCTGAAATAAATGTAAGAATAGAAGTAAAGACACCAATATGATAATCAAGACAGTTGATACATAAAGCAATCATTTATTTCATTCCAATTCACCAAAGAGTCATTTCCTTTACAAAATCTCATACATAAATCTTGGACCAAAGTCAAACTTAGACATCTCTGATGGAACATACAAAAGGACCTCTGACAGAAAACCAAAACTGAACTCTAAAAGATGGATCAACTTGCCACATATTTATTCCCACTCGACTCTGCACACTAGCCTTTATCAGTCATGAAAATTATTTCACAAACAAATAATTCTACACAGACTATCAAAGATAGATCAACACCTCTGAAAAACAAGTGTTCGAATTATTTGATTCAACTCTGAATATTGTTGTCTACAATAAGACCCTGCTATCACAAAAGAATAATAGGCCGTGATGAATATACGAATGAATGAAAACTGAACTATCTCAACATAAACTCAAAGAGAAAACCTTAGCATGTTTTTGCTTCCACCCCCCTCTTCTTCCTCCCTTTCCCTTTTCTTTTAACAAGTTAGAATTGGTTGAAATAGTCAAACCAACTCATTAGTTAAGTTAATTAAAAGATTCAACTAACTTTAGTTAGGGGAAAATTAATAATCATAATAAGGGTCATAAATAAATAATAACTAGTAGGTGGGACTCCTTGTGACTCCCTTTAGTTCATAACAATCATAACTTAACCATTAGTTAACAAAAACACACTTCCTTGTGTCTCCCATCAACATATTTACTTTTGGAAAATTTAGTTCATGAAATTTGAAATTATTTCAAAAATAATACTCATATATCCAAAATAAAACATGTTGTCCAAAGATCCATGAAGTCAACTGTCATAAAACAATAGATAACATAAAACTCAAAAGCCATATTTCCCAGTCTGTGATGCAACCCTTCCTTGGTTGTTGTTGTCACCTCTTGATCTTCTTGAATTTTCCTTCGGTTTTGCAGATCCTTTAGGCTTAATATTGCTAATCACGTGGGAACAATCATCCCTCAGATGCATCCAGGAAGACACAGATTTGTCAGAGTCTTTGGAGGGTGAGGAAGGGGAAACAATGGCTTTTCCCTTATCAAGTGCATGGTGGGATTCAGTCTTCAATCTCTTTCTAGCATGGGAGGATTGCACTGGTGAGTGGTTAGGGGAAGTTTGGACAATGGGGTTCAAAGGTGGGGGAGCAGGTAAAGACAAGTTGGTCCAGCCATGATGTTGGGAGACTGCTAGGTGGACAATCTTCCGACATCCAACATTTTCAGGGACCTCCGGTTGTAGGGAGACATGAGGAGGTACATGGATACCGGGGGATTGCGGGGCTTGGAAAGGAGGCCTTTTAGGCCTAGGTTGGACTATTCCCCGCCCAATCCAGTTAAAGAATCTGACATGAAACAATTGGCCAAGATCTTCTGAATCAATGTCAAAATGTATGGAGAACCTGGGCTTTCTTGGGCCTCGGTTCCAGTTACCTCTACCTTTGTTTCCTCGGCCATGGCTTCCTCGACTGAAAAACTCATCTTGCATGCATGATTGATTAGAAAATATTCTTTTAAATAACCATACATGACAACTCTTAAAAATATGAAATAGATTTGGCTCAAAATGTATCAGACTCATGCAATCCAATCCATACAAATTGTTTTGTTGTTAATCAATGAGTAGGGGAGTGAAAAAGGGTCCTGGGACATTTGAGAGGTTTGTATTGAGCGAAAATATGATATAATGAAAGGGGATAAGACATGGTCTCTACTGAATGACAACAACAATCAACTTTAAAGAAACTAATAAAACCTCATTGTAATCCACACAAGACACTACCACTTTCATCCACCTTAACACAAAAATTATCTTGAATGTCATCAATCTCAGAACAGGGAGTGAAAAAATGAAATGGGAAGTTGGTAGGATTTGTAATTAGTGGAAAATGAAATCATGGAAGGGAAGAAAGGCGATTACTGTTCATGATATTAATTAAGTGATCTATAAACATGTTGCGAAGAAGATGCATCAACCATCCACAATTTCTGTGCAGTTTAACTAATTCACTGTTCATAAAATATCCAACATAGTGCTACCCTAAGATAATATGTATTCCACACTATTTGTGAGAGGTTTTGTTCCATTCATCCACCTACTTTTCATTTTATAACCATTTTTGGACAGTACTCATTTACATTCTGTAAACTATCAAAATCAACCACTGCCCATGCATTTTTCCCATCCACAGTAATACCCAAAAGTCATGTTTTCAAATTAACAAAGAAGTCACTATTAATGCAATCAGGCCCATCATTTAAATGCAATAACATTTTTTGGACATACATGATAGTGTTAGGCGAAATATATGTCGTTATAATAACGTTGTAGTACTTGCCCAACCATTTAATTATCAACCCGGGGTACGTAGACTGACGAAGCACACGCACTGTATATGCAGGACTGAAGTAGAATTAATCTAATCTAATCTATGTTGCCGGAATCAAACTAATCTAAGAAATCATTGAAACACTAACTAAGAAAGCATGAAATTGCATAAGGGAAATACAACATGTGAAGAGTTAACAACAATGAGCTCATACAATATATCAATCTCAAATCATATTACAATAGTCAAATGACAAAACATGAAAGAATAACAAAGATAAGAATCCCCTTCTCCTTATTACAATCACATCCTAATTGAAATCTAATTTCTAATTGAATACTAATTCTCTAATTGAATTCTCATGAAGAGAGAGCACTCTCTTATATACATGAAGGAGATAACCATCTCATAATTGCAGATCCACTATTCTCTCAACCACTCTCAACTACTTTCCCATTATTACAAGATATGATCCCTTCAAA
>ML803106.1:212448-241562 GCA_009831015.1 Picea engelmannii
AATTCACTTTTAATACTAAAATGAATAAAGTGGAAAATAATGATGTGAAACCCAAATGTATTTATGAAAATGGTATGATGAAGGTTTAATGGGGCGATGAAATGTAAGGAATAGTGAAGGGAAAGGTGGATGAAAATACGACATTTCTGAGTCCCAATAGATAGTACCCCAAAATAATCAAGATCAAAATACAACCCATAGTCACCATTTAAACACAAGGTATGCTTAGGGTAATTTTTCCCAAGCAATGTAATTCTGCCACTGTAAAAAAAACAACTATTCAATGTGACTTAAAAAGATGCAACACCCATCCAACCCAACTGTCATCAACAACATGCCTTCTCAAAACATAGGTGGATTGCAATAAATAAACATGCTAAAACTCTGTAGGTATCCCTGAGTCTGAAAACTAAGTTATCCATACCACACATAGTGCACAGCTAACAAAATCCCACAATGGAATATGTCTATTTAAAAAAACAACCACATAATCACTGTAGTAAATTAACCCATCATGTTGAGTCATTAATAACACAACATGACTTCAATTTAGTCAAACTGTAATCAACTATGTTGTGCGAACTCAGACCTATAATATCGAACAACCATAAGGATACAGTGGATAAAATTTATGCAGTCATCCAATTCAATAACCATCCGGTCCTCAAAGAAAACCATAGTTATCATGAACATTAATTAATTATGAAAAACCACCATATACACAATGCAATATGCGTGAGAAATGTCAACCATTTGTAACCAATGCTAGTTAAATATCCAAACAATACTTTAGTGAAAAATACCAGTGACCGTGTGACAACCAACCAATTCAATACTGTCGTAAAATCAATTTCCCTAACAAGTTGTGACAACCCCACATACCCACATCCATTTGAATTGGGGTAGTGTCCCTTTCCATTAAACAATACTAAATTATTAAACACGAGGAGAGCAATTTTATAACTTGAGTTGTGCAGACAACATGCAGGTTTTACCAATGTTAAACAAAGGCAGTATCTAAATGCCAAAACAACACAGCCATCATATAGCCAACTGGATAGGTCTGTACTAAAACATAGTCAAAAAAATACATCCATCCAACATTTAAGTGGTAACCCAATAGGCCAGGCTGGTGTTCCATGTCAACCCACAGACTTGTGGAGTTAAAGGTTCGCACTGTGACTAGCACAAGGAAGCTATAACCAACTTCCTTTAATGGTGGAAAAACCCTAATACCAACAGTGCATACAAAGAGGAAACCACAAATTATTCATGAAGACATGACAAGTCCGAGACAGGAGGGCTACCACAGAGGAGCGAACCCGACCGATAGTGATGAGGGTGTAACCCTTGTGGCTCTTAAAACAACCACAACACTGAGTTGATGACAAGGCCGAGTAAGAATAGGAGAGCCCATTTCATGGATTTTAGTGAGGAAATAAACCATTTCCCAAATGAACAAAACGCAGTGATGAAGAGTGCCTTCGCCCATTAAAACCATAAAACAAGAGACTGGATAGTGATGCACACACGTGGGGACATCCAGCCAAGCAAACCCACAAAAGAAACCTCCAACTAAGTTAGTAGTGGTAACAAAGAGATATCACCAGGAATACCAATAACCTATATGAACTCAAGAATATTACAGGAAGAACTAAAATTTCACATAGTTGCAATGCTTAGGAAAAACACAAACCCATACACCTAATCCACTAATCATTTCATAACCAAAGCGAAGTCAAGAATAGCCAAAAAAGACATACCTGTTAATCAAATTCCTTAAAACAAGAGCTGGCCGAGTGGTTCCTTCCTGCTAAAATATCAGAGCATAAACACAACAACAAGATCGAACAATAGTCCGACTAGGGTGGCGACCAATGGGAAGAGTAAAGGTGACGTGTAGTAAATGCATGTCGTCTCCACCCACACCTCATTAAATCAACAGTACATGCCAAAAAATTCTCCATTAACACAATTAATCAAACATGTATCGAAACCATCACCACATCATATAACCCAAACAAAACACATAACCATTAATGTTCACCACCTCGTCAAATGAGCCATCGACATTCCATTTATCCAAAAATTCCATATGTGGATCGACCACATAATTCAATTAACCATCGCATAACCATTAGCACTACCACCTTGCCAAGTGCGCCACCAACATTTCAACCATATGCATATTAAACATGTAATTCAATTAGACTTTGATGCAGGAGCATCTCCCACGTCAAGCGAGCCAGCACGGAAGGCAAGAGACAGCTGGGCAAGCGCCAACACAAATTTTGAAATTTACCTTGGGATTGTTGTGCGAACATAAATGTAACAATTTAATGAAGCGCACTTGTGTAATGTAATCGGACCTTGAGCATCTCGCTCTCGTCCTTAGTAGGTAGGAGGCATTTAAGATAATTAATGCAGGTAGATAAAATTTAATTCTAGATTAGACTGTTTGAGAGCGCAAGAGGGAAACGGGATATAGACACCCTCATTGTGTATTGTATCATTAGATTGGAAGAATTTTGAAGAAGGAAGAGCAAGAGAAAACAGAGAACTGTGTAAGAACACCCATGTACAGATATTTGGATTAATAGAAAGCTTTGATTCAATTTCGTGTTTTGTGTTGTTCTCTGTGTATTGATGTTATGCCCATGAATGTTTGCTTCCTGTTATACATTTGATTTGATATGCTGTGTATATGATTTCATGTTCTAAGTGAAGTCTGAATGGAAGAGGAGATGAGTTTCAATTGTTTCTCTATCTGAGAAAGAATTCCTGCAAGGAGTGCGTTGACAGAGGGTTCAGGTAGGTAGCATTTGTTCTCATCTCCACAGAAGTGCAGTTGGGTACATGAGTCGTGCAAGGAGTGTGCAGGCGAAGCAAAGTCTCAGGGTTGTGAAACTGAGTAAGGTGTGAGAGACTGTTGCTGCAGGAGTGTGCAGAGTCAAAGGTATTCAACACTTGGAATTGTCTGAGATTTGCTGCAAGGAGTGCGCACAAGAATCTTCTCTAAGACTCAGAGTCGTGAGAAATATCAGGAGGGATAAATCCTTTGAAGCTATTGAAGGTAACATAAAGAGTTGGAGTATATCGAGTGACTCAAGGTGACGAAGTTTTGTGCCATAGGTGATTAAGTCCGGGAAGGAGTCCTTGGTTCAATTCATGAAAGTATCAAGGAGGAAAAGACAGATGGTTAGGATCTTGTGGAGAGGGTTTGCGAAATCCCGCCAGTCGTCCGATCTGGTAAAGAAGCGAAGGGAGTTATGGCTGCATCTGGAGTTCAATCTCTAGGGATCGTGATTCATTGGAGAATCAAACAATTACCCGTCAACCATCCATTTGACAGGAGTTGTGCAAGGTTTAAATCCTTGTGAGTAGAGTGGAAACCCTGAGAAGCATCGGGATATTGAGGCATCAGGGTTTGGGAAATTGGGAATCTCGTGGACCAGAGATCGATAAAATCCATCATGGAAATCCCGACAAGCTCAGAGCCATCCATCTGTTGGGACAGGTGGCAGGAATCAGGAGTCATCGGTATATCGGGGTTCAAAAATCAAGAGCCGAGACCTTTTGAGTTCCAAAACATCAAGGGTATCATAATCGTGGATCTCAAGAAGGACACGTGTCGTGTGATCACTCAATCGAGGATTCGGTCATCGGGGCTCATATAGGTGAATGGTTTGACTTTGCGCTTGGCGAAGTCTAAGGTTCGATCTGAACCGTCTATCATTTGGGACGTGTGTCGGAAGACCTGACGAAGTCGGGGTTCGAAGTTTCGTAGGTCCTGAGGACAGGATACTCTTGCAATTTGGAATCACGAAACGCGATATCCCGATAGGCCAAAGGAACAGTGTGGGGCCACATGCATCGATAGGTGGACAGGTGGCACATCCTTTCGAAAATTTGGGGAAGGAGAAGGCCCAACATATAGGCATTAGGATTCACGATCTTGCGAACTCCGAAATTCCGATGGAGTAAAGGGACCGTTGAAAAGTCAACTCGCGAGTGCATCGGAGTTTCTGCGTATCGGGAATCGGGAGTCGGAGAATCGAGTTGTTTGACACCACGAGTGCTGAAACCGCGATAAGAAAAGTTCTGACAGGGTAAAGGAAAAGGTCAGCGTTGACTTGAATCGAGATTCGGGGATCCGAGATTCCTACGCTCGATCACTGGCCTCGCGAAGTCGTGAAGTCCGATCCCCCGATAAGTAAAGAGAGGGGATCGCCCAAAGATTTATGTGGGTGCAGACTTCTCGATAGGGAAATAGAAGAGCATTAGAGTTCTTTGGGCCGTGGAAAAGGGAAGATCATGTGGGCAGACGTGCTTGTGAGCGCGCCTGCATCAAGTGGTATCAGAGCCTGATTCTTGTCTATATATTTCAGAGGAGGGAGGCATAAGAGGTAAAGAGCATTGTGATACACATCAAGTGGTATCAGAGCTTAGAAAATATTCTTTTCTTTCTGTAGCAGGGAAAAGGAAGATTCACCATGTCTCCGAGGAAAAGAGATAGACAATCACCTGATCCAGAGGAGGAAAGGGAAACGTCCAGAGGAAGGGGTAGACAGGTGCAGAATCTAGAAGTAGAAAGAGATCCGCATAGCATACGCGCTAGACTTGTGGACATGGAGATAAGACAAAGGCGCACAACTGTTACCCATGATTTTGGTCATCGTGATGATGTATTGATGATGGTGTACTCAGGCTCTTCATTGGAACTTTCTCCTGAGAAAAGTTACCTTCATCTCTTTCCAGAAATCACATTTTCGAGGAATGTTCGCAGGCTGCTAGTATATTTGCCTGCGAGAATGCATGATTCTCACAGGCTGCCTTAAGCCAGGGTGCGATAAGTTCACACTGTGTTGAACTGCTAGGGTGCGAACTCTTTCTAAAGAAGGGAAAAAGATGAATTCTCGAAGCTTCTAGAAGGGAATCTTCTAGAAGGATGAGATGGCATTCGAATGGTTATCTAAGTATTGGATTCCCTGATATTTTGGGATCATTCTTATCCAAGTAACTAATCCATTCTCTCCTATATATTGAGGGAATTCTCATGGAAAAGGTTAGAAGCAAGCAAGCAAGAGATTCATTGGAGAATTAGTGAAAAGGATTGTGTGAAGGAATGATGCTACAACAACTAAGAACTCCAGCAAGTTTATCAAAGGTGGTTGATCTTCTTCATGCAAGTGAGCAAGTGTGTATGTCAGAGTCAAGGGCCATCGAAAGGAAGTTTGCAACATCAAGGCTCAGGTTGTAATCTTTACTTTCCATCAATATGATACAGTAATATGTCCCTTTCCCATAAAGCTATTTCCACTTTATTGTATAACTCCTTGATCATATACATAGATTGACTACTGAATAGATTGCGCTTTCTTCACTTTGGTTGGTTTGTGTTGTCTTGGTCTTGACTGCACAAGAGCACTAGAGAGAAGCAGGAGAAACAAAGACCATAGGAAGCGATTATAAGGTATGTAACTTGTTCTTGCCTCCTAGTTCATTCGATAGTCGAAATCTAGGGAAAGAGTATTATTCTGTCTTTCTTTGTTCTAGATACAGGTGGATCTAGGGACATCGGTTTGTGTCCGCACTTATGGATTTATCCAATAACAAAATTGGCGACCATACTGGGGAAAATCCCATTTTCTTTGTGGCATTTGATATTTTTCTGTGGACATTTGCTCTGGTTTCACTTTTCTCCTGTCCTATCAGTCTCTGAGTCTTCAGGATATCCTAACAGACCCTCTGAGTCCAGAAGTATTTTCCAATTTTACTTCATTTTTCAAATTTTTGACTATGTTCAGGCATTCTTGCACTGTACTCCATTGCAGCCTGCGAGAATAGGTAGAGTTCGCACTCTACCTTTAGGCTTCAGTGCGAGGTTCTTGCACCCTGCTAAAGGCTTACCTACGAGAATCAGTGATTCTCGCACTGTGTTATATTGCCTGCCTGCGAACACTTTTTTTCAAAATTTTGATTTTGAGTTTTGGTCTTTCTAACTGCCCATATTAGTTGAATTACTTCTTATGAGTTTCTTGGACCATTGATTGATATATTTCTTGATTTTGTTTGCGTATATGAACAGTCTTAGGGTTTCAAGGATTTTCTTGTCATTTGTGGCTTGACTTTCATTTCTTGACTCTTCTTGGCAAAACCATTCTTTTTTACTTCAATTTCTGAGTGTGTTTGATTAGTCGAGAACCAGTGATTGGTTGAAAGTTAAGTTTCTCTTGGTTTTCTCATTTTCTTATGGTTTGAAAGATCATTTTCTTTTGCATTTGAAAATACTACATTGGTTTGCTCTTTATTTTTGCTTTCATTGAAAGAGTGGATTGGGTTATTTGCTTGTTTGTTGATTTGATTTTCTATACTCTTGCTGTCATAGTCTGATTCCTTTTTGAAAAGTGAACAACAAAATGTTTTTCTTTCAAAAATTCTTTTCGTTTTAGAAAACTTTGAAAATCAAATTATTGAGATTGTTGAAGTATTTGAAAAAGACACAATAGAGAATTTTCATTTGATAAATGATTGTTTGTGTTGGCATTTGAAAGGAAATTTTGCATTATAGTTCAAGGTTGATTTGGAAAACTTTCTCTCTCTCCCATACATAGGATTCATTGAACGAAAAGTGTTATATTTCATTCTCATCCTTGCATTATTGGGTCAGAGTCATACAACATAAGTTTCATTTCTGTTACCTTTGAGTAAACAACAGCCTTTAATAACACTGCGTAATCATAAAATTTATCTAGAAACTCTTTTCTAGGGTTCTTTTACACCAACATTTAGCTAGGCTAGCGCTTTGGAGTAGGAAGAGAGATACATTCTCCAAAATCATAAAACACACAATAACATCTTGTGTTAGGGAGTGTTAAAATTCCATTTGCAACATCTTGTCCTAGGAAGCCCTTCTCACACAAGGGTCAAGCACGAGGTCGCATTGGTATTGGCAGAGTTACTCACACTGCTTAGTTGGTATCAGTGTAGAGATTGCATGTATTACGAGGATCACTCGGAGGTATACCCACAATGATGAGTGGAATCCTTTTGAGTTGATTTCGGGCTAGATACCCTGCCCTTGCGTGTGGATCGGACTGTCGACTATTCCCCCAGGCTTTATTGTTGTTGGTGGTGACCTTAGTGGCCTATCTCTCTAGGTTCTTACCCAACGTGACTGTGGAGGAGAAAGTCTTCACAGTACCTGGAATTGACGTTGACCAAACTCACTCGGGCTCCTTGGAGGGTATACCCACGATTATGTTTGGGAGCTTGCACCAGGGTGTAAGTCCGTTAAGCAGGTTGTCAGCATAAATTTTCCACCATAGCCTCGCCCCTTCTCGTCTTGTTGTTGTGATGTTGGATTTCATCACCAACTAGTGGCTTCGAAATTAGAAGGTCTTGTTTGCCTGGTGTTTTCTTCCTAGATTTTGTTTAGTAGCGCGTGTTGTTTGTTTCTCGAAGTTGACCATAGGATTTTCTTCACAAAGTTTGTCACTCATTTACAATAGCTCCTCCACGTCATTCATGTAGAATGCAGGGTTTATCTCTAGAGCATCTGGAAGGTTCACAACCCTTGCCCACAACCACACCTGGAGGCTCGCCGACGCAGGGTGAAGTCCAAGTCGTTACCACACCTCAAGTGGAACACACTGACTCTCTTGAACGTTTTCAAATTACAAATACTCGAGAGGATTTCCGACTTCCTAGTGATTCTCATCGCCCTTTTATACGACTGAATTCTTCTGGAGAACTAGTTGTTACATCTTCTGGATCACCCGTTGGGCCTTTTCCCAGGGTGGAGGGCCAAGATCCTTTTTGGTCTGCAGGTGATTTCCGCCGGACCCTTTTTAGTCCTGGTTCACCTGTGGTCTCTGAAATCAACCCTCCATGGTTTTATGAGACAGAGACTGTACCGGTGAATACCACTTATCACTTTACTCTCCCTGTTGAGATGGCCCATCTCGCGAACACTATGAGTGTCCCAACCGAGTTCACTATAGCTGGTCTTCCTCCTATAAACACCTAGCGAATGCCCAATGTTACTCCAACACTACCACCCGGATACCATGCGTTGAATTCTTTGTTGAATGGTTTTGTTCCAACACCTCTGCAAACCCCATATGGTACTCTTGGTGGTCCTTCTGGGCATCCTATTCCTGGTTTTATTCCAACACTCCCTCAATTTCCTTTTGGTAATCCTAATCCTAGTGGAACTATCCCATCCATTACACCAAACTTGCAGATTCCCGTTGGTGGACAAGGTGGTACAATTCAACTTCCTCTTACCGGACAATTTCCAAATACTACGCAACCTTCGCTTGCGACACAACATCTGGTTGGAACTCCACCTACGATAGGGGGACCAACCTCAACTTTTGGACAAAATATACCTCCTGCTTTGGCCCAGTATTGGAATCAGAGGATACAAAATCTTCCTCAAATGACTGGGGGGCAGCAGCCTATCCCTATTACCAACCAACCATATCCAGGTATACCAAATCCTATTTGGGGTATGAATTCTCCAACTCATGTCCCCTCTCAAGGTTATAATCCCCCGAGCTACTATCCTCTCCAACCACCACTGAATCACCCTGGGTCTTCCCACTATGGGTAGACTGTTTACAGTCCTACTGGTTTTCCAACAGGGCTTCCACCCCAAAGTCACCAGTACCCACAGGTGAATCGACAGTTACCTTTTCTTGCTACTTTGGATTTTCCAGATTTGTCTAGGATTCTAAATGATCCTATTCGTCACTCTCCCCAATGGCCTTCTATTCCAGCCAAGCTTCCATCGGAAATTCCTAAATTCGATGGAAAAGTGGGAGAGGACCCGAACAATCATGTTATGAATTTTCACCTATGGTGTTCATCCAACTCGTTAATGGATGACTCTATTCATTTACGTATTTTTCAACGAACCCTTACCGGTTCTGCTGCGAAGTGGTATATTGAATTTCCACGGGGTTTCTTCTCTGATTTCAACACCCTAGCTATGGCTTTCCTTACGCATTACCAGTTACCGATCTGTTATGATACTGGGACTGAGATTTTGACTTCCTTCAAATAGACTAAAGACACTCATATATCGGATCATATACATGAGTGGCGAAGGAGACGACGTCTCATTAAACTTGAACTCCCCAATCAGTTACTGGCAGAATGGTTTACAAAATCATTTGTGAATGAAATCGTTAAGGACATTTCCATGGGTGGCGTTGTCACAAAAGATCAGGCTATAAGTCGTGCTCAATATCTTGATCTCGTTTATTCACAAACGGGAACACTTTATGATTTATTACCTGATTTACCTCGTCCTGGTACTTCCATCACTTCAACTACTCCAGCTGCCTCACATGCAGCTGACGGTGTGATTGGTACTGGCCAAGCCCAATCACATTCTGTTTCAAGCACCAACCCTAAGTATACTTATTCTAATGTTCAAAACACTCCGTCTCCTGCCATTTCCAGCGGTAAAACTTCTGAGGTGAACGTTGTTCAATCTACCCCGACCGATAAAAATAAATCAAAAAAGGGGAGAGGCAAGAATAAGGAGGGAAAAAATAATAATAAAACAGAGCAGCCTAAAAATACCCCTGTTGAAGATCGGGATAAGCGCAAACCCCGTTACCCTTGCCTTATCTGTGGTGATGATCACTACATGAAGGATTTTCCACGACGTGTCGAGGTCACTAAGTTCCTTCAGGGAGCCCCGAAACCATCTACGCTGGCAGTCTTGTCACAACCCTTCCCGTCTCAACAACAGGCTCAGTTGGTCATCCATGACCAACCATCTACTTCTACCACATCATATGTTTTGATGTGTACTGGTGATTCTAAGCAAAACAATGTTGCACTCATGACTAGAGCCAAAGATTATACTTCATCTAAGGAGAAGGTTGACGATTTACCTCCTGCTTTGGTACAACCCTCTCCACCGACTCCACCTACAAACAGTCCTCTTCATCTCGAACGACCGAGCCTCGACACAGTTCTGTGACCACTTCCTAAGGGTGTCGTTAGGAAATCAGCTTTCAATCCTCATGCTCGTGTGGCCCAGAACTACAACATTGTGGAAGATCTGGCCTAGGCACCTTCAGCGATGTCAGCCCTTGAAGTCCTTCAGTCGTGTCCTACACAACGGAAGGCACTGTTGAAAGCTATAGGTGGAATTGACCCGACAGATACGAATTTAATAGTCTTTGACTTGGATGATCACATTCCACGGTTACCCCCACAACTCATGTTCCAGATACAAGTTGTTGTCTCTGACAAGAACATTTGTTGAACTGTTATTGACGAGGGTACCTCAACGTGTGTAATGTCTTTTTCTTGTTGGAAAGACATTGGCTCTCCTCCCTTGAATGAATCAAAAAACACACTTAAAGCCTTCAATGGCTCTGGTTTTAAGCCTTACGGTGTTCTTCCTTTGTTTCCTATCACACTCGAAGGTAAGATGGTCCAAGTTGAAGTGGAAGTCTTTGACGCTCCCCTTGATTATAATCTTTTACTTGGCCGTAGCTGGATTGATTCCATGCGCATCGTTGTGTCAACTCTTTTCTGTGTCGTACGTTTCCCTCATCAAGGAAAGGTCATTATCGTTGACCAACTTGCCTTCTTCAATTCTGATACCCGTACTAGTAACGTGTCATTTATTACTAAAACCCCACCGGTTTATGAGAACGTCGGTGTAGGCCTTTTAAAGGACTCGTTAATGGGTACTTTTCCCATTCCACCGCCTGATTTTCCACGCCCGTCAGTTGCTTCTATCAACATGATCTCCACCATGATTCATGAACTTCCTGTGTCTTCCGACCCTTGGATAGTCCCTGACCCTGGAGATCATACTCGTTTCGGCGACGTCATGTCGTTAAGCCCGGTTGAGTCTGCTTATCAGGCAATTCAATAAGCCACACCTTCTACCCCCTCTCTTGATGAGTTGTCTCCCAATCCTTTTCATTTTATTTTTCCCACTGACAAGATGATCATGTCTGTCATGGAAGCTACCCCTTGGGACGATGGGCATCATCATTCCATACTCTTTTTGGAACAACACACTCTTGATAACTACCAACGGATTTCGACTCCGTCGACCGTTGTTGTCATTTCGACCGTTCCCGGGTCCTCACATGATGTGTTTTTTGAAGGGAACCTCAGTAATATCTCTCCCATGATTCCCATTGACATATCCATTAAACCTGGAATCGTAAAAAATGTTCATATTGGAGCTTCGTGTTCTTCATATGAAATAGTCACCTATACATCCCTGTTCAAAGAGTTTCGTGACATATTCGCCTGGAGCTACGAAGAGATGCCTGGTATCGATCCTGCAATTGTTGTACATGAGATAAAGACATACCCCGGAGCTAAACCTGTCCGGCAAGGCCTTCGTCCAGTCCACCCATGTAAAGCGATGATTATCAAGCTCGAAGTTGAAAAAATTCTAAAATCCAGATTTATTTATCCCGTGGCTCTAACAGAATGGGTTTCCAATCCTGTTCCAATTGATAAGAAAGGTGGCAGTATTCGTGTATGTGTTTATTATAGGGATATTAACAAATCCTGTCCAAAAGACAACTTTCCAACCCCTTTCGTCGACCAGATTGTCGATGACTGTGCCGGAAGTGAAATCTTCTCTCTCATGGATGGTTTCTCCGGCTATAATCAAATTAACATTGCTCCCGAGGACCAACATAAGACTGCTTTTATTTGTCCTTGGGGTACTTTTTCTTATAGGAAACTTCCCTTCGGTCTTAAGAACGTTGGCGCAAAGTTTCAATGTGCTATGTCTTATGCTTTTCATGATATAAAGCATATCGTTCAACCCTATTTGGATGATTTACTAGCTCATTCTTTGCACCGAGTCGATCAACCCACTCATCTCCGAGCCATTTTCGTTCGTTGTCGATTCTATCATATACGATTAAATCCTCATAAATGTTTTTTTTGCGTAGAATCCGACCATCTTCTAGGTTTTATCATTTCGCGTCAAGGGATCCGGGTGGATCCTATTAAGGTTGAGGCGATTCTTAATCTCCCTCCTCCTTCTACACTGCATCAGTTGCAAAGTTTGCAGGGGAAAGCAAACTTTCTTCATTGTTTTATACCTAATTACGTCGAGATCACTCATGGTTTTACACGGCTACTAAAGAAAGATTCTGAGTTCGTCTGGGATACCATTGCCAACAATGATTTTGAAGCTTTGAAGTTGTCCCTCACACGAGCTCCGCTTCTCTTTCCTCCTAATTACAGTTGCGATTATTTCCTTTATCTTGTTGCCTCGGAGTACACTATTGGCATGGTTCTCGTCCAAGAGGATGATGCACATGACGAACATGTTATTTATTACTTGATTCGAAGTCTCACACCAACTAAAATCAAGTATCAACATGTTGAAAAACTGGCCTTGGCTGTCGTTCAAGCCATCCAATGCTTCCGGCATTATATCCTCTCAAGGAAAACTACAGTGATTTCTCATTGCAACCCTATGCAACACATTTTGACACGTCAATTGCTAAGGGGAAAATAATCCAAATGGATTGTTATACTCCAGGAGTTTGACTTGGAATTCGATCGTGCCACGTCTAAGAAATCCTTAGTTTTTGCTGAGTTGATATGCGATTTTCCTCACTCTGCCACGGAAAATGTAGTAGTAGATTCATTACCCGATGAATCTCTTTTCCTTATTAGCACTGATGATCTTTGGTATGGGGATATCATTATATATCTCCAAACCCAGACTTTCTGGCCTGCTTTGTCTAGTACTGAACGACGTCGCATACGCTATCAAGATCGTCAATACATTATCCTCGGAGATACTCTTTGCCGTCGGGGAATTGACTCTGTTTTTCGACGTTGTCTGACGTTTGACGAAGCCGAGAAATCTCTGAATGACTGCCATTCTGGAGCATGTGGTGGTCATATGTCTGGGTATGCTACTGCCCAGAAGATCTTACGCGCAGGGTATTTTTGGCCTTCCTTTTTCAACGACTGCATTACTGCCATTCAGAAATTCCATGCCTGCCAGACCTACAATCAGAAAATTCGGTCACATCCTGCTCCTCTTCACCCTGTGGTCTCAGTTGGTCCTTTTGCGAAATGGGGCATCGATTTCATGACATGTCACCCTCACTCGACCGAGGGGCATGGTTACATCATTGTCGTTGTTGATTACTTTACAAAATGGGTCAAGGCGATGCCAACATTCGATAATACTGGAAAGACCGCAACGTTGTTTCTTTTTAATCACGTCATAGCTCGTTTTGGTGTTCCCCAAGCTATCGTAACTGATCATGGTAGTCACTTTAGGAAATTTATGATGTCGGAACTTACATAAAAGTTGGGTCTTTGTCATGATAACTCAACTCCCTATTATCCACAAGCTAATGGTCAAGTCGAAGCAATCAACAAAGTTCTTATAACTATGCTTCGACGGATGATAGGAATTCATAAAACAAGTTGGCATACAATGTTGTTTTCAGCATTGTGGGCATACCAAACATCTGTCAAATCGATTAGTCTATGGCATGGAAGCCATTCTTCCCATAGAATGCGAGATACCCTCTATGAAGCTAGCTGTCGAACTCTTACCCAACACTTCTGCTGAAGAAGAGCGTCTATTGTATCTAATGCGATTAGACAAAACTCGACATGACGCCACTCTAGTAATAGAAGCCCAAAAAAAACGTGTCAAGGCACAATATGACAAGCATGTCAAGCCTCATGTTTTCTCCGAAGTTGATCTTGTTCTTCTCTATGAACAAGATTGAGATGTGTTAGGAGCTGGGAAATTCGAACCAATGTGGCGAGGTCCTTATATTGTTCACCGAGTTTTGGAAAAAGGAGCATATGAGCTGGTAGATTACGATGGTATCCCTTTGAGTGAACCCAGGAATGGGTTGTACTTGAAGAAGTACTATGCATAAATCATTTGTGCACAAGTACCTGTATTTTAATGTATCATACTTTGTGTGTGTTACTATAGTTTTCTTTTGTCGTTATCTGGTCTCTTCCCTTATGTGACGTTGTGTTTGATTTCCAGATGTTGGAGTTTTCGCTACCCTATATTGGCTTCGCTGATGGCGCTAGCCGTAGTACTCGGAACCTTGCGTTCGCTGCGTGGGAAATCTATGCCCCAACAAACGAACTTGTATCTTTATGAGGTGTGTGCCTCGGCCGTGCGACCAGCAACATTGCAGAGTATAGCGTCGTTATTGAATTATTGGTTGATGCTATCTCGCTTAGAATTCTTCATTTGGTTGTGTGACTTGACTCGCAGCTTGTAGTACTACAGTTAAGTAATATCTACTCTATTCGAAGTCCTACTTTGTTACGGGTGTATTTGCGAATTCGCCTCTTGGAACGTTATTTTGATCACATTGAATATCAATATATTCCTAGATGTCTAAATACATTAACAGATGCATTGGCTAATTATGTATTGGACAAACATTTGAACCATTTATAAATTAAACACATCAGAATTCACACAATATAAAGTAAACCGGTAGAATCCGTCTGTATATATAACGCTCAAAAGGTTTTTTACAAAAAGTTTGTCCGAAGACCAAAATGTCAAAAATTGAAGCTTATAGCTTCTACAAAGTGACATCATGGATGACGTTCACGGTAACACACGAATGCCCTAGCAACCCTACGGAGTAGTCAACTCATATTTGTTGATACCCCTACAGTATGACGTTGATCGTGTCGTGGAACCTCTTCCAGAGTCATATCTGGAATGTCTGCAGTAAGGCCCTCTAGATTCTGTTCTACTACTTGATAATCCTCAGCATACTGTGGTACTGCCGCTACCTCTCCTCGCCGCTGGATGGGAGAAGTGCCGGGAGGTCTATACGGTCCAACATCTGTGTTATCAACAAACGATTTTGTATTAGTCTTTGGATGAATATATAAAAACAAAAACATTTGAATATGATAAAAATTAAAAAACATTTAAAAAGAGAAAATGTGTGTACTTCTTACCAAGGTCACCCCACTGAGTATCCTCTAGTAGTGCTAAATCCAGATCTCCTCGGAAATCCAACCCGACATAAGCGTAGTCATTGACCATCAACATCTGGGTTTGAAGCCAATCAAAGAAGATATCGTCGTACTTGACGATCCGTCCTGCTACGTGTCGGGCCATGAGCCGACACCATATCAACATCCTTGGATCCCTGGGACCCGTTATGTTCCACTCAACCTTTAGTCTAAATACGGGGACCCTCTCAAGGAAGAAGGACACCAACAAAGATCCATACCCGAATTGCTTAAGGTTACCACGTCTGCATTTATTTAATTTTTTTTTGATACTGCGAAGCACAACATCTACCCAGTTGAATACTCGAGGTTCAGTACACTCGATGGCGTACTGGAAGTAGCTCTGTAACGCCATATGAGGAGCAAAACTCCTAGCCATCCGAGCTATAGTAAAAATGATAGTATGGAGGGTCAAGTCCCGTACCCCCCAGATAGCCACTTTTCCTTTCTGCCTCTCAGCCTCAGGAATGCAGTGTTGATTGCAGTACTCACTCATCTTTAGCCCACCACCTCTACTACCGGTTAGGATGACATAGTATCCACGTCGAGACAATCCTGTCAAAAAGTATATGTCCTCGATGTCTATGGATAGTGTGTGAGCTCCCACATGAAAAACCTGCTGATCTGGGTCCCACATACGGACCAGGTACTCTAGTAGTCTGACTTGGGCCCTCATGCCCGGGATGTGAAAGTATTTCAAGAGCTCATAATCTCTCAATGCAGCTATGGTGGGAGGATGATTCTCGACCATTGCATTATCCTCTTCATGTTCCCTTTCACGCCACTCAAGCACCATGTTGATGGTCAAATATCTGCACAAGGAACATAAAAGGAAGATTAATGACTTTTTTCATGATCTGGATCTTTTTCATTGGCTAAAAATTTAAAAACATTTTGGGCATTGTGGTTCTCGCAGGTGCCCCATTAGCACAGTGCGAGAACCTCGCAGGTGGCTTAAGGCTCACCTGTGATAACACATCATTCTCACATGCCCCGTATGGGTTTCCTGCGAGAATACCAACGCGCATGTAGGGTTCAAAAAACAACTTGAAACTGAAGCATTAACCAATGAAATTAAAAATGTAAACCATGAAAATGTCAAAGATGAAGAGCTTACCTTAATGTTGCAGACGACTCATTGAATGGTCTCTTGTAGCTCCCGCAAATTGATGCCAAACTCGGAGGGTAAAAAGGGGGTTTTGGAGCTCAATAGTGGAAATGTAAAATGATGTGGTAAAAAAGAGTTTTTATTCATTTTATTTACTTTTACTATATCATTTTGGGTTTTTATGATTATTTATCGACTAAACCCTAATCCCTAAATGTTATGTTGAGTGTATTTCTTGCAGGTGTGATGATTTTGGTTATTCAATACAGGGGTATGTACATTTTTTTCTTTGTTATGGCATGTTTTTGATTGTTTTTTATGGTTTTTACATAAAACCTTGAGCGTCGTTTTTGTCCGTTCTTGCGCTCGTAAAAAACATGAGAACGTGGCCGAGCATACTTTTATCACTTTTTCGAGCTCAACAAGGTTATACAAAAAAGGAACCCCCCTGGAGTCCTCTTTAAGCTCTTTCCAGACTCTCCAAACATGAAAATATCGCCGAGCAACCTTGCTATTTTCACACTTGCTAAAGTATTTGAAGTACGCGTCTGGTGAGCGATAATTTATCTTGTTTTCGGTCTTATCTAGACTATTTTACGAAAAAGGAATTGAGAGAGTTCTCTTTTAAGTGTTTTTCCAAATTCTGTAATCTTGAAAAACCTTCGAGTTTTCTATCTATGGACTCGTTAAACAAACATTGACAGACCCGTGATGGGACCGAACCACTCCTTCTTAGGGCTCGTTAAATATACTCCGAGGGACTCGTCTAAAGGATGAGCTTATATTAACAAGCATATGTTATCCTCCTCAAGCTTGCGTAAAAATAAAGAGGTACTTGCCAGAAATGGTGGGGGAAATATTGGGAAAGGGATATGTTTCATCTTCGTATTGATTGGCAGTAAGTGTCGCTCTTGAACATGACACCCCCTATTCATCATTTGAAGTTGGTTTGGGAAATCCATTTGTCTCTCATTCGATTTTCTACAAGGTTATTCCCTGTGTCACCTTTGAGTCAATGATGCCAAATCATTGGTCGTGTCGTTCATATGTTTAAGAGAAGTCCATCTGAAACCTATATTGAGTCGGCCATATGAAGTTATCCATTCTCTCAGTGTCGGCCTTCCCTGTGTCAAGTCCAATTCACATCATACTTTGTTTCACCTTCAAAATCTGTTACTCATTTCATGTCATTGATGGGGGATACATCAAGGCCCTCCTGTGACGATTTTTGTTCCGTCGACTTCAACTCATTATCCGGAATCAAGACTTAGAAATTATTTGGTACCTTGGAGCTTGCATGCCTCAATGGCAGGTTTCCTCTCTTTCGACAGTGGGTTTACATCATTGACCCCTAATCAAAAGATTCCATCGGATGTTCGACTTCAACTCATTCATTCACATTCGATGGATTGTACCATGGTACCTTGGGAGTCATTGACATCAATGGTGATTTCCCTCGCACTTGTTAACGGTTACATCAATGACCAGTAATCAAGTGGTTTTTGCCATGTTCTGCCATCGAAAGAAAGTTTGCAACATCAAGGCTCAGGTTGTAATATTTACTTTCCATCAATATGATACAGTAATATGTCCCTTTCCCATAAAGCTATTTCCACTTTATTGTATAACTCCTTGATCATATACATAGATTGATTGTTGAATAGATTGCGCTTTCTTCACTTTGGTTGGTTTGTGTTGTCTTGGTATTGAATGCACAAGAGCACTGGAGCAAAGAAGGAGAAACAAAGACCATAGGAAGTGATTATAAGGTATGTAACTTGTTCTTGCCTCCTAGTTCATTTGATAGTCGAAATCTAGGGAAAGAGTATTATTCTGTCTTGCTTTGTTCTAGATCCAGGTGGATCTAGGGAGATCGGTTTGTGTCCGCACTTACGAATTTATCCAATAACAACAGCTGATGTAGGAGATATCAGTGAGTTTGAAGGTGAAGATGATGTTGGACATGGAGAAGAAGAAATCACAGCAGAAGATGCAACAAATGAGCGCTTACTAAAAGTTGTTGCAAGAATGGGTGAAAAGGCGAAGATGGACATTCCAGTTTATGAGGGAAATATGGATGTAGAAGAGCTTCTAGAATGGATTAGAGCTCTAGAAACCTACTTTGACTATGAAGATGTCGAAGAGGAAAAGAAAGTCAAGCATGTTGTCACGATATTGAAAGGACATGCAGCATTGTGGTGGGATGAACTGCAAGCAGATAGGCATTGCCAAGGCAAGAAAAAAATTAAGAGCTGGGATAGGATGATTGCAAAGATGAAGGAAAAATTCATTCCCAGGGATTACCAAATTTCTCTATTCAGGAGAATGCAGAACCTGAGACAGAAGCTGATGACAATGAAGGAATATACTGAGGAATTTTACAGGTTGAATATCAGGGCAGGTCATCGTGAAAGCAATGACGAAAAAGTAGCCAGGTATATGAATGGCCTGAGATATGAAATTTAGGATGAGATGACTATGTTGACCATCCGAACGGTGGAAGATGCTTATCAGATGGCTCTGAAAGTGGAAGAGAAGTTGAGCCGAAAGCAGGGTCAAAGAGGCCGAGGTAGAAGTCAACCCAGAGGCAAATCAGTTTCCCAGGAAAGAACCCAGAAGCCTAGGGACGGCTGGAAGAAACCTCAAACATGGACAGAGAGGGGTGGAAGCTCAAAGCAAGGGTGATATGCTAAACAGAGAGGACAACATACTGAGCAGAGAGGAGATTATGTTGACAAAAACACTTTTCCTTGTACTAGAGGTCGGGGAAGAGGAAGAGGTGGAGTAATTACATGCTTCACATGTGGAAAGAATGGGAACAAGTCTTATGCGTGTCCTGATAAAAAGAAAGAGGTTGGAGAGACTCACATCGCCGAGGCACAGAGGCGAGATGTTGAGGCAGAATATGCTGAGGGTGGAATATCGCTGATGATGCGAAAAGTCCTTTTGACACCAGAGAAAGAGGTGGAAAGTTCAGTCCAAAGGAACAGACTTTTTAGGACTGCTTGAAAAACCAAAGACAGGGTATGCAAGGCCATTGTAGACAGTGGAAGCACAGATAATCTCGTTTCAACAGAGATGGTAGAGAAGCTGGAATTGGAGACGAATGATCATCCAAGTCCATATAAAGTTTCGTGGCTACAAAAGGGACATCAGGTAAATGTCACTAAACAATCCTTAGTTGAATTTAAATAGGAGGATATAATGATAAGATTCTGTGTGATGTCATTCCCATGGATGTTTGTCATCTATTGCTGGGTAGACCATGGAAATATGACAGAAATGTGATTCATGATGGGCGAATGAACACATACACCCTGGAGAAGAATGGGAGGACACACATGTTGCTTCCAATAAAATATAAGGAGGTGAAGCTAGAAGTAAGCAATGTTGTACTTCTCATGAGTGGGAAGGAACTTCTTACAAAGGTTAAGAAGAAGGAAGATCCACATTTCATTATGATCAAAAAGCCTAGAATTGTGTTGACTAGCACAAGGATAGATGATTTACCAGAAGAGGTTCAATAAATGCTGGAAGAGTTCGCTGACATTGTAGTGGACGAATTACCTCATTCGTTGCCACCAATCAGGAGTGTGAGTCATCACATTGATCTCATAACAGGAGATAGTTTTCCGAACAAAGTCGCGTACATATTGACATCATAGGAGAATGAAGAAGTCAAGAGGCAAGTCCAGGATTTGTTGGACAAAGGTTTAGTTAGGGAAAGCTTGAGTCCATGTGTTGTTCCAACAGTACTCAGTCCGAAGAGAGACAGAGGTTGAAGGATGTGTACTGATTCAAGGGAAATTAACAAGATAACCATCAGGTACATATTTCCATTGCCGAGGATGGATGATCTGATGGATTGTTTAAGTGGAGCAATTTTTTTTTCGAAGATTGACCTGAAGAGTGGATATCATCAGATTCATATGAGGGAAGGTGATGAATGGAAAACATCCTTCAAAACCAACGAGGGGTTGTATGAATGGCTTGTTATGCCATTTGGCTTAACAAATGCGTCGAGTACCTTCATGAGGTTGATGAACGAAGTCCTGAAGGAGTTCATCGGGAAATTTGTCATTGTGTATTTGGATGACATATTCGTTTTCAGTAAAACAACAGCGGAGCATCTGGAGCATTTGGCTATAGTGATGCAGAAATTGCAGCAGGAGAAGTTGTTGATAAACATGAAGAAATCCTCATTCATGAAGATAGAACTCATCTACTTGGGGTTTGTTATTTTGACAAATGAGTTGAGGATGGATCCAGATAAGGTGGAAGTAATCAAGGGTTGGCCCTCACCGAGGAATGTATTCGAGGTGAAAATTTTTCACGGGTTAGCTAGTTTCTACCGGAAGTTCATCATGAATTTCAGTGGAATTAGCGCAGCAATGATGGACACAGTGAAGAAAAGACACAAATCTTTTCACTGGACTGAAGAGGCTGAGAAGAATTTTAATCTGCTGAAAAGGAAGATCACGGAACAACCAGTTTTGGTGTTGCCGAATTTCCAAAAGACATTTCAGGTGAAATGCGATGCAAGCGGATTTGCAATCGGAGCAGTCTTGAGTCAGGAAGACAGGCCGATAACATATTTTAGCAAGAATCTGAATGAAGCAAAGGTGAAGTATTCTACATATGATAAGGAGTTTTATGCCATCATACAAGCATTGAAGAAGTGGAGGCATTATTTGATTCCGATAGAATTTATTCTATACAGTGACAACCATGCACTGCAGTTTGTGACTCAACATGAGAGTTGAATCAGAGACACGTCAAATGGGTAGAATATATGCAAAATTTCACTTTTGTAATTAAACACATTTCTGGTACTGCTAACAAAGTTGTTGATGCTTTGAGTAGGAAGTGTTTGCTATTGCAGGAGTTCAGAGTCAAAACATTGGGTTTTGATGATCTCAGGGACATGTACGTAGATGATCAAGAATTTAAGGAAGCATATGAAGCGGTTGAGAATCCAGTTCTCAGACACAGAAGCCCGTGGATAGAGTACATGATCCGGGAAGGATTGTTGTTTAAGGGCAATCAACTATGTATTCCGAATTGCTCCATGAGGGAGAATCTGTTGAAGGAGAAGCACAGTGGAGGATTGGTCGGACACTTCGGTCATGAAAAGACGTTTACAAAATTGAAAAAGTCATATTTTTGGCCAGGAATGCGAGCAGACATCAAGAAATTCATGGACAGATGCAGAATTTGTCATCATTTGAAGGGAAAGAGGCAGAATGCGGGGTTCTATCAATCATTTCCCATACTAGAGAGGCCATGGGATGCGATTAGCATGGATTTTGTGTTGGGGTTGCCAAGAACACAAAGAGGTTATGATTCAATCTTTGTGGTGGTGGATAGATTTTCCAAGATGGAACACTTTATCCCATGTCAGAAAACCAGTGATGCGACCCACATCGCGAACCTATTTTTCAAAGAAGTCATTTGACTTCACGGATTACCAAGGAGTATAGTTTCGGATAGAGATACAAAGTTCATAGGGCACTTCTGGAGGACCTTATGGAAGAAGTTGGGAACTAACTTATTTTTTATTTCAGCTTATCATCCTCAGACGGATGGACAGACAGAAGTAGTGAATAGAAGTCTGGGAGACTTACTGAGGAGCCTGGTGACAGAACACCACAGCCAGTGGGACAATGTATTACCACAAGTAGAGTTCGCTTATAATGACTCAGTGAATAGGAGCACAGGGCAGAGTCCATTTCAGATTGTTTATGGCATGCAGCCGAGGGGAATTTATGAACTGAGGGATCTAGAACAAACTGCAATTAGGAGTGCTAGTGCAGAAGAATTCATAGAGGCGATGAAAGAACTTCACAGCCAGGTGAAGGAGCGGTTGCAGAATTCAAGCCAGGAGTATAAGAGGAGAGCAGATCAACACAGAAGACAACTTCAATTCGAAGTTGGTGACTTGATTTTAGCACATATGAGAAAGGAAAGGTTCCCTAGAGGAACATATAATAAGCTGAAGATGAAGAAAATTGGACCATGTAGGGTATTGAAGAAAACTGGAGAAAATGCTTATGAGATTGAGTTACCCGATGGGATCGGAATTTCTCCGATATTCAATGTCACAAATTTATACCCTTACAAAGCTGAGGAAGCAGGAACAAATGATGAACAGTCAGAGGCTCAGTGGAAAAAGTAGATGCCAATTGTAGATAAGCCACAGATGGAGCGGATACTAGATAAATGAATGGGTAAGAGGACCAGGCGAAAACAATACTTTGAGTATCTGGTCAAATGGAAGAACCATCCAGTTGAAGATGCCAGCTGGGAGAATGAAGCGGAGATATAGAAGCATGGACAGACCATGCAGGAGCTCATGGACATGATCCCATGAAAGTTTTCAAGCGATGGAGTATGATGCAAGAGCATCTCCCACGTCAAGCGAGCCAGCGCGGAAGGCAAGAGACAGCTGGGAAAGCGCCAGCACAAATTTTGAAATTTACCTTGGGATTGTTGCGCGAACATAAATGTAACAATTTAATGAAGCGCACTTGTGTAATTTAATCAGAAATTGAGCATCTCGCTCTCGTCCTTAGTAGGTAGGAGGCATTTAAGATAGTTAATACAGGTAGATAGAATTTAATTCTAGATTAGACTGTTTGAGAGCGCAAGAGGGAAACAGGATATAGACACCCTCATTGTGTATTGTATCATTAGATTGGAAAGAAGGAAGAGCAAGAGAAAACAAAGAACTGTGTAAGAACACCCATGCACATATATTTGGATTAATAGAAATCTTTGATTCAATTTCATGTTTTGTGTTGTTCTCTATGTATTGATGTTATGCCCATGAATGTTTGCTTCCTGTTATACATTTTCTTTGATATGTTGTGTATATGATTTCATGTTCTAAGTGAAGTCTGAAAGGAAGAGGAGATGAGTTTCAATTGTTTCTCTATCTGAGAAAGAATTCCTGCAAGGAGTGTAGTCGAAGTGTCCGCAAGGAGTGTGTTGACAGAGGGTTCAGGTAGGTAGCATTTGTTCTCATCTCCGCAGAAGTGAAGTTGGGTACAGGAGTTGTGCAAGGAGTGCACAGGCGAAGCAAAGTCTCAGGGTTGCGAACCTGAGTAAGGTGTGAGAGACTGCTGCTGCAGGAGTGCGCAGAGTTGAAGCTATTCAACACTTGGAAGTGTCTGAGAGTTGCCGCAAGGAGTGCACGCAAGAATCTTCTCTAAGACTTAGAGTCGTGAGAAAGCTCGGGAGGGATAAATACTTTGAAGCTATTGAAGGTAACATAAAGAGTTGGAGTATATCGAGTGAATCAAGGCGACGAAGTTTTGTGCCATAGGTGATTAAGTCCGGGAAGGAGTCCTTGGTTCAATTCGTGAAAGTATCGAGGAGGAAAAGATAGACGGTCAGAATCTTGTGGAGAGGGTTTGCGAAATCCCGCCAGCCGTCCTATTTGGTAAAGAAGCGAAGGGAGTTACGACTGCATCCGGAGTTCAAGCTCTAGGGATCGTGAGCCATTGGAGCATCAAACAATTACCCATCAACCGTCCATTTGACAGGAGTTGTGCAGGGTTTAAATCCTCATGAGCAGAGTGGAAACCCCGAGAAGCATCGGGATATTGAGGCATCGTGGTTCGGGAAATCAGGAATCCCGTGGACCAGAGATCGGGCAAATCCATCGTGGAAATCCCGACAAGCTCAGAGTTGTCCATCTATTGGGACGGGTGGCAGGAATCAGGAGTCATCGGTATATCAGGGTTCAGAAGTCAAGAGCCGAGACATTTTGAGTTCCGAAACAGCGAGGGGATCATAGCCGTGGATCTCAAGAAGGACACATGTCGTGTGATCACTCAACCGGGGATTCGGTCATCGGGGATCATATAGGTGAATGGTTTGACTTTGCGCTTGGCGAAGTCTAAGGTTTGATCTGAACCGTCTATCATTTGGGATGCGTGTCAGAAAACATGATGAAGTCGGGGTTCGGCGTTTCGGAGGTCCTAAGGACAGGATATTCTTGCAATTTGGGATTGCGAAATGCGATATCTCGACAGGCCAAAGGAACAGTGTGGGGCCACAGGCATCGATAAGTGGACAGGTGGCACATCCTTTCGGAAATTCGAGGAAGGAGAAGGCCCAACATATAGGCATTAGGATTTGCAATCTTGCGAACTTAGAAATGTCGATGGAGTAAAGGGACTGTTGAAAAGTCAACTCGCGAGCGCATCGAAGTTTTTGCGTATCGGGACTCAGGAGTTGGAGAACCGAGTTGTTCGACACCGCGAGTGTCGAAACTGCGATAAGAAAAGTTCCGACAGGGTAAAGGAAAAGGTCAGCGTTGACTTGAATCGGGATTCGAGGATCCGAGAGTCCTACGCTCGATCACTAGTCCGATCCCCCGATAAGTAAAGAAATAGAAGGGCATTAGAGTTTTTTGGGCCGTGGAAAAGGGAATATCCTGTGGGTAGACGTGCTTGCGAGCGCGCCTGTATCAGAATTTCACAACCATTTACTTACTAGCTAGGGATTAACAATAATCATCAAGTTTTTTCATGCATGTAGTATAGTTAGGATAGCTTTAGAGTCTTCCCCTTGCGATTGTTTCTCATTTCTTTTAAGTTATTCACATACGATATTGCAGAACTAGGTCCCCTTCCCTTGCATTTGTTCTAGTATCTTACCTCTCTCAAAATGCACTTCATGTAATTTTATTAACATGCTTGTTATGTAGGCACGATAATAACATGCAACATCGACATTAATGAATATCATAGGATGTAATAACATAAGGAATCAACATTTCATAAAATATCCAACAAAGTGTTATCGTGATACAGTATGTATTCGACACAATTTGTGAGAGGTTTTGTTCCATTCGTCCACCTACTTTGCATTTTATAACCATTTTTGAAAAATACTTATTTACATTCTGTAAACTATCAAAATCAACCAGTGCCCATGCATTTTTCCCATCCACAGTAATACCTGAAAGACATGTTTTCAAATTAACAAATAAGTCACTATTACTGCAATCAGTCCCATCATTTAAATTCAATAGGATCTGTTGGACATACATGACAATACCCCAAAATAATCAAGACCGAAATACAACCCACAATGACCATTTAGACACAAGGTATGCTTAGGGTAATTTTTCCCAGGCAATGTAGTTCTGCCACTATAAAAAAAACAACAATTCAATGTGACTTAAAAAGCTGGACCACCCATCCAACCCAATTGTCATAAAAAACATGCCTACTCAAACCAGAGGTGGATTGCAATAAATAAACATGCTAAAACTTTGTGGGTATCCATGAGTGTGAAAACTAAGTTATCCATACCACACACAGTGCGCAGCTAACAAAATCCCACAATGCAATATCTTCGTTTAACAAAACAACCACACAATCACTGTAGTAAATTAACCCATTGTGCTGAGTCATTAATAACACAGTATGACTTCGATTTAGTCCAACTGTAATCAACTATGTCATGCAAACTCAGACTTATAATATTGAACAACCATAAGGATACAATGGATAAAATTTATGCAGTCATCTGATTCAATAACCATCTGGTCCTCAAATAAAATCACAATTATCATGACCATTACTTAATTATGCAAAACCACCATATACACAATGCAATATGCGTGAGAAATGTCAAGAATTTGTAACCAATCCTAGTTAAATATCCAAACAATACTTTAGTGCAAAATACTAGTGACTGTGTGACAACCAACCAATTCAATACTATCGTAAAATCATTTTCCCTAAAAAGTTGTGACAACCCCACATATCCACATCCATTCGAATTTGGGCAGTGTCCATTTCTATTAAACAATACTGAGTTATTAAATATGAGGAGAGGGATTGTATAACTTGAGTTGTGCATACAACAAGCAGGGTTTACCAATGTTAAACAGAGGCAGTATCTAAATGCCAAAACAACACGACCATCATATAGCCAACTAGATGGGTCTGTATTAAAAAATAGTTGGCAACATACAACCATCCAACATTTAAGTGGTAACCCAATAGGCCAGGTTGGTTTTCCATGTCAACCCTCAGACTTGTGGAGTTAAAGGTTCGCACTGTGACTAGCACAAGGAATCTATAGCCAACTTCCTTTAACGGTGGAAAAACCTCGATACCAACAATGCATACACAGAGGAAACCACAAATTATTCGTGAATAGATAAAAAATCTGAGACAGGACGGATACCACAGAGGAGCGAACCCAACTAATAGTGATGAGGGTGTAACCCTTGTGGCTCTTAAAAAAACCACAACACTGAGGTGATGACAAGGCTGAGTAAGAACACGAGAGCCCATTTCGCGGCTTTTATTGAGGAAATCAACCATTTCCCAAATGAACAAAACACAGTGATGAAGAGTGCCTTCGACCATTAAATGAATAAAACTAGAGATTGGACAGTGATGCAAACATGTGGGGACATCCATCCAAGCAAACCCACAAAAGAAACCTCCAACAAAGCCAGTAGTGGTAATAGAGAGATATCACTAGGAAGACCAATAACCTTTACGAACTCAAGAATATTATAGGAAGAAACAAAATTTCACACAGTTGCAATGCTTAGGAAAAACACAAACCCATACAACTGATCCAGTAATCATTTCATAACCAGAGCGAAGTCAATAATGGACAAAAAATACATACCTGTTAATCGAATTCCTTAAAACGAGAGCTGGTTGAGTGGTTCCTTCCTGCTAAAATCTCAGAGCATAAACACATCAACAAGATTGAACAATATTCTGACTCGGGCGGTGGCCAATGAGAAGAGTAAAGGTGACGTGCAATTAATGCATGTCGCCTCCACCCACACCTCATTAACTCAATAGTACATGCCAACAAATTCTCCATTAACATGATCAATCAAACATGTATTGAAACCATCACTACATCATATAACCCAAACAAAACACATACCCATTAACGTTCACCACAAATGAGCCATCAACATTCCATTTATCCAAAAATACAATATGTGGATCGACCACATAATTCAATTAACCATCACATAACCATTAGCACTACCACCTTTCCAAGTGTTCCACCAACATTTCAACCATATGCATATTAAACATGTAATTCAATCACAATTTCACAACCATTTACTTGCTATATTGGGCTTAACAATAATCATCAAGTGTTTTCATGCATGTAGTATAGTTAGGATAGCTTTAGAGTCTTCCCCTTGCGATTGTTTCTCATTTCTTTTAAGTTATTCACATGTTATATTTCATAACTAGGTCCCCTTCCCTTGCATTTGTTCTAGTATCTTGCCTCTCTCAAACTGCCCTTCTGTTGGATTACTGAGAGGGGGGGTGAATCAATAATAGCGTAATTATAATTCTTTTTCTTCAAATGTTATATCAATGTGGAATTATTATCCAATAATGAGAAGTAAGAAATGAACAATCAAACACATACACAGTACACCAGTGTTTTACGTGGAAACCCAAATCGGGAGAAAACCACAAAATGCTTTTTCTTATATGTCTTGAAGAATTACATTCATTGGAAGCACCAACTTCCTTTGTTTTCCAGCTTCAATTAGAAGGAGGCTCCAACCCCCTAGTTTCTCAGGCTACAACCTGAGGGAAGCTACAACTCCCCAATTCTCTGGCTACAACCAGAAGGTGGCTACAACCCCCAATGTTCTCCAGCTACAACCGGAAGGTGGCTACAACCACCTGTCCTTGCCCCATCCTGCCACCCTGAAGTAGAAGTAGAATGATGGAGCCACTGCCACACTATCACTATGAGATATACCACTGTAAACTTGTACCAATAAATCTGAACCATGCATCAACCTGTACCTCAACATGTACCATAAACAAGTGCCTCAACCATGCACCAACCTGTAATCAACCTGTACCATAAATAAGTGCATCCAACCATGTAAAAAGTATGTACAAATCATGTGTCAACTACTCATCAACTATGACTCATCAATATGTACTAACTTCATCAACTATACACCTCATGTATGCGCGCCAACTCATCAACTACTTGTCTCAATCATGTACTCAACATGTACCACAAATGAAAGCCCTCATCAATTTCATCATCCAAATCTGATTTGGAGCTCTGTAATAGACCTGGTGTATATGATCACATTCCTGCAAACCTTCCTTAACTTTAAAAACAAGAGACTAACATTTTCATCAAACTTTTCTTTAGTCTCACGTGCCTAGTTTTGGATTAGTCAACAACCCTAACTTGAAGTAATCATAACTTTGAACTTGTAATGTATAAATATCTGAAACTGATACACAATGTTATTCAGTGTGTTTTATGCAATTCCTCCAAGTTTCACTACTTGGAACCTCTCAGAAAAGGATTTATAGCAAAAATGGCATACCTTGCTGAATTCTGGCTTATTCTAGAGAGAGACCTTGTAGAGTGTGCCCCGCACAAAATATTTGATGAATTTATATGAAACTATTACATAGAATACTACATAATATTCCATAACCAACACATTTTGTCTCAATTAATTTGGATCTATTATGAATAAGTTATGATGTGTTTACCCGAAATACCTGATTTTGACTAGTTTCAGGACTGGCCACAAACCCTATTTTCCATGGAGTGTAACTCCCAAAATACAATGACCCACAAGCTGGATTTTTTACCAAAGATACTTGGATATGTTTTCTCACTTTCATAGCAATTTCAGGATCTGAATAATTATATAAAAAAATTTATAGCGAACATGGTGAGATGACCCGTAAATAACATACCTTAGAAAGTACCATCAAAAGAATTTATCCTTCCTTGCATTTCGGCATTATTTTCTTCACTTTCCTCATAATTTTGGCTTAGATATCATTTGGTTACCTCAGACACCTATAGATATTCAATATGCTCAAGTGTGATTCAAATGAGAGAGCCTTGCCTCTTATTTATACTCTCCAAGTAGCTTCCTTAAAAACATCTTCTAGGTCACTTGGCC
>ML803106.1:241662-257335 GCA_009831015.1 Picea engelmannii
CACTTTATTATTTACCTTTTAAAATCTCTTAAACCACTTTGATTACTTTGACCTTTTGGGGCTTCTAGATGACATATGAGGGTCCTCCAACTTCGTAAGGCCATAACTCTCAAACCGTGAAAAGTTATGTGACGTTCTACATACCACCAGAAATGGCATGACATGTAATATCCATATAGAATAGTATTATCTAAAAATATATCATAACTCATACCATTACCCATCAAACAAACTGCGTCCATTACCCAAACCTGGGGTCTCCAACTTCTCATGGCCATAACTCTCTAACCGTGAGGAATTATGTGACGTTCCACATACCATCGGAAATGACATGACAAGCACTATCCATATAAGATATTTTCCCTGACAAAATCACTTTCCTTCATCTCATTATTCCACAATTAAGCATGGTTTCTCTTGCTCCACAAAGCGTCTTCCCGTGAGGGGTTTCAGCATAAGGGGACCACTTTGGAGTTCATCCATATTTACTTCTTATCAACCATGAAACAACAATAATGAGTCATATTTACATCAAACAATATTGGGTCCATTACCCAAACCTTTGTGCTACAGGGCTTTCTTCAAGGGTTGACATCAATGACAACCAACCTTAATCAACACCTTCATGTAATTTTATTAACATTCTTGTTATGCAGGCGCTATAAGAACATACAACATAGACGTTAACGAATAGAATAGGCTGTAATAACATAAGGAATCAAAATTTCATAAGCTCAATTCATAACCAATAACAACCAGATCTTCATCAACCATGTGAGGCATGTCACACATCATATCAACATCGAAAATGAACAGATTTTCTCTCCAATAGTTCAAGGGGGTCCCACCTACTAGTATTATTTATTTTTTATAATAATAGGCTTTAGCAACACTTTGAGGGTGAAACTTCATTGACGTTTTTCAATCATCAACAAGTATCCCACGACAAGTCCTCAATAGGTGTTCTCCACTATGATTGGTCTGACTTTGGAGGGGTTATCTCCGCTACCTTTCCACAGGCGACCTCGTGTTTATCCCCTATGTTAGAGGGGGGCCTATATAACTTTCATGTTTACTAGACTTTTTACACTCCCTAACACTGATTCCAATGTTTGTCTGTAAGCCTTGAAGAGTTTCCTCTCCAACCTAATTCAAGGCTCTAGCCTAGACTAGTTGATTGAACCTACAATCATAAAGTCTAGTTGATTTTAAATTAGCGTTAATTTTAAATGGCTTGTTTTAAGTCAAGGAAACGACAATGAAACTAGTGGTGCATTTTGAGAGACGAAGAAGGAGAAGCAAACGAAACTGAAAGAAAAATTACTTCTTTTTATTTTTGACAAATAAAGATTTGTAACTAACTCTTTAACCAACTTTTCATAACTACTTTTTCTAAGATCTTTTAAAGGAAAACCTAAAATGAGATTTCGCTCAACTATGAGCTACTTATGTTCTAAGAAATCAGTAAATAACTTAAAGAAAATAACTCTTTCTCCTAACAAGAAAAATAATCAACCAAACTACTTAACCAAACAAAGAAATGAAAACTTTCTCTATTTATTTTTTTTTATGCTTCAAACAAGAAACTTGAAATCAAATTGTTTTATTTTTCTTTAAAGCAAGCGAAAGGGGAAAAAGTGAAAAACCACCAGACAAGACTGAGAAATGACCTTTGGCCCACTTTGGATCGCAGGGAGTCCCTAAAGACACCTAAAAGGATGATAAAAAAGACTTGAAGACTTGCCCAAAACCCTTCCGAACTAAACATAAGAAATCTTTAAAAAGATAACCAAACTGGCATCAAACCTAGACTTCGATTGTAAAAATAGAGACACTGTACTTAATGAAGAAACCCTAAGAATTCATACTTCAATTAAGAAAGAGTTCGACTGCCCCTTCTTAAGGAAAATGTTTCTTCACACAAACACACTACTGGTGCTTCAACAACCAGTGTATGTACGCATGCTGTCTAAAGGAAGGCGCGTATGTACGTGTGCAGACCCACTACAGGCCGCGTACACCTCTGTAAATCCTATAAAAAAAAGACAAACAGGTAGACTAATAGGGCAGGGATACCTGGTATAGCACCAACAAGTGACCAGAATCCCTTAAAGACTCAGTAGACTCAGAGAGAAATGCAAAAAGTAAAAACCAATCAAATACTCATAAAATCCCCTAAAACCCTAGAGGTTTCCCCAGTATGGTCTCTAGTTCTGCTATAGCGGGAAAACCCCCCTATGGAATACACTAGGGTTGAAAATCTAGGCATATCTAACCATCTAAAAGTATCTTAATTTTTATAACTACCCCGAATATACCCCACATTCACGCATGAAATACAAAGTGAAAATATCTGGTAACTCTACTTTTTACTCCACGTCTGGTGTCGATCCTTTCACGTTCGATTACTCCACTGACTACAAGCCTCCTCCCAAGGCTAGCCTGCATTCATGAACATATAAACAGGGAACTACAAACATGCATCTCAAATATAAATCATGGGTTAGATTTTAGTATAAAACGTAAATCAAATATAGATATTTGACACATCATATTTCGGGACATAAAAAGTATTCCTTTTATTGATATCACAATGTTTACTTACAATGAGATCAATGACTGCTCCGTGAACCTGGTCTAGGATTCTCTGCACCAAGATCCAACTAAGCTTCCACGTATCTTTCTCCTCTCACACTTCTTCTAGTGAAATGGCATAGGCTTATGATGGAGGAAAAAGGGCTAGAATGGGAAATTCTGATGCAAATCTCAGAAAGTGGCTGCAATTCTTGGGGCAAGGAGAGGATGTGAAATGGGAAGAGTTTCACTGTTCTTATGCTTATGTTTTGAATGAGACCCCCAAAAATCCTTTTATATGACAAAAGGATGGTTATTCAGTTGGGTGACTTGATATAGGCGGTGGGACAGTTGGAAAACTGCCCAATAGCCCGTAATCTCAACAAATTCCTTGCAACTTTTTAATTTTTGCAAATTTTGTGGGTATACATGGGAAGTAATGGTGCAACTAGCATACATACACGAGCTGTAGTGGTGCATCAAGCATGTGTACATGGGAAGTACTGGTGCAGGGAGTGTACATATTCAAAAATAGGGTTTTTAAGAAGAGCTGCTCAGTGATGGCTTGGAGAAAGAAAAAACAAGTAAGAGGGCCAAATGCCAGGTGTGCATGTATGGTGAAATTTAGGGTTATAATAGAGATATTAGCCAAATTTAATGGGATAGCACCCTAAATATGATTTCAAGTATAAAGGGGCTTAGAAAGGTAACCTGCGAGGTTCAGATTTGTACAGACCTACAGAAGGAGGAAAAACAAAGGGGCATGTGTATACAAGAAGGATCCAACATGGACTTGATAGCCAATTCGGCTCCAACAGAACGATCCTAGACCGGGAGGTCATGTGAACCCCAAGGAAGGGTGGGGGTTTGCATCAAGTGGTATTAGAGATAATTTTCATCAGAGCTTGAGTGGAATTTTTTTGTTTGATACCATCAAGTGGTATCAACACAGATATTTGTTTTCATATAGAAGGCAAAGGAGAAGGAGGTAGAGTATTGACAACTTTGTGTGAATAATTGTTTGCAAGTGTGAAACATACAACAAACTTTCTAGGAGGGTTGGGAAAGGAGGAAATTGGTTAATGAAGGCCATGGAAAAGGTCCAATCGGAGACTGCAAACATATGATAAAGGAAGAGATGGACAAAGATCTCAAGGAGACCCGAGAGAATATCTACAGGTTGATGTTGAAGATGTAACAAGGAGAGAAAGGAAGATGTAGGTATGAGTGGACTGTGAAGAGGAAGGTTATGTGGCCCATCCAATAGTTTATTTCCAGGAAGCAGGAGAATATGTTAAGGAGGTGGCTAAGGCAGGTGGAAAACCTCAGGAACACAGAGGAGGATATGGTTTATGTCTGTGAACCAGAAGATGGAGAGAGGCTTGGTGATGAGGAAGAGAGGTCAGTTGAAGATCTCTAAGACTTCCAGGAGGGAAGAAAGGAAAAGCCAGGTTTCCAGGTGGGAAAGGAAGAGGAAACAAGTCTATCTGGAAGTATCGAGAACTCATAGGAGAGTTCATATTAGCAAGGAGTGATTATAAGGGAGGAATTAGATAAACAAGGAGTTTTTATAGAAGAGAAGGAAGAATAGGTAGGAGAGAAGCATCATAAGAATGAATATTCATGTGGGGTTGCAGACCATATGAATGAAGATGAAGAGAAGTTGAATACTTCAAATCTCAAGGAGGAGGATCATAGGTGCATTCTGATCATTTGGGGAATCAACATATTCCTTTCAAGAATCCCAACATAGTCCAGTGCATGTGTTTCACATGAGGAGGTAATGCAGGAGGCATCCGAGGAAGAGGCCATTGGGCCAAGTGTTTTTAAAATTAATAGTTTATGTGTAACTATAGGTACAGAAGAAGAAAGACAACCAACAAAGACTGTCATGAAGGAGTAGATTCTGAAATCTTCCCAAGAGATGAAAGAGGAAGAGGAACACATAGTTGTAAACCAAAGGAATGTTTAGGTGGAGAATTCAAATGCAGTACTCACTCAGTGGGGGAGAGAGTTGAAGATGATGGAGGATTGGTTAGACAATCTAGAATTAGAGGAATACTGCAAGAGGGAGACAGTAATGAAGAGAGGAGAAAAATTCTAGTAGGAGGAGCAGTTGGATGAAGTTGAACTTATTCCAGCCAAAGGATTTTATAGAGAGATAAAGGAACTTACATAAATAAATTTTTCAGAGGATATGGTTGAGCAATAACTCAATAACATTGCTGCAGAATCGGAGTATGCAATGGAGTGGAAAGCCAATGCAATAGGAGATGAAATCGGCATGGGAGATTAGGATGATATACCCTTTGATCCGTATGAAGAAGTGGAAGCCTTGGGATAAGGAGAAATAACCCAAAGGAGTCTCATCCAACGATTCAAGTTGGAAATTGATGAAGAGGAGGAGATGCAACATAGAAGACTGTAGGAGAGGATCCAACCCATGTACAAGTTAGAAAAATATATTGAGGAGATAAGGAGGGTGATGTTGAAGTCTATAGAGGAGACAATCAACAACATGTGGAAGTAGAGAAGAATTTATTTCAGTGTCAAGATGAATAGGGAACTCCAACATAAAATTTTGAAACCAGGAGGAGAACCTAGAACAATAGTAGGACAACAACAACATGGAAAAAGAGAATATGAACAACTCCATAATGAAGTTTGGGACTTTGGAGGATATCAACAACAACATAAGAGGAGAAATTAGTAGGATCTCATGTTTTGTCAGCAAAGGAGTATGATGTAGGAGCATCAACAATGCGTTAGTAGCCAACACAACATTGCACTAGGAGGGAGCAAATTCCAAGGAGAGAGAAGCGTTGGCCTTCTCATTTTGTTTTAAATTTGTAAATTTGATGTAATTAAATATTGTAAGGCTCGAGGAGAACTGAGCCATTGTAATGTGTAAGGTTGAATGTAAGTCTTCTTTAATGGTTGATAGATAGATGATTCTAGATCTGATTCGGACTAGATGTCAATTAATTGTAATTTAATGTGAGTAGGTGAGGAAGGCTTGAGAAGCCCCTCTTTTGTAAAAGGATCAATGTCTTGAGATCATGAGGAATTAGTGCATTAGATAGGAATTAGAATAAGGAATTAGTGTATAAGATCATCAAAGAATATATAGAATCTCATGAAAAGAGCAATAGAAAAGAGGTGAGGAGAGAAGAAATGAGACTCTATTGCAGTCCAATCTTGTAAGCATTGTAAAAAGCATTTAGATTTAATGAAAGCATATTTCCTTGCATCTGATTCTCTTTGTGTGTGTTCTCTTTTTATGAATGTTTTATGTTCATGTATGAATTCCCTGGATGTATAATTGTTCCCTATGCAGGAATATATATTATTCCCTATCTATGTGAGTTTTTGAGTGTTTTGGGATCTCAAGGCTAGTTCAAGGAGTGCATGTTAGAGTTGTGGAAAAAATATAAAAATCCAATGCAAGGAGTGAGAAAGAAATCAATTTTGAGTTTAGGAAGAGCATGCCAAGTGGGCACACTAGAACAGGTCAGAATCTCAGAAGGGATAGTGCAAGGAGTGAATAGAGAGAGCGCAAGGAGTGTACCTACACTCATAGAAGTGTAAAATCTCAAGGGAACGCTAGTGCAAGTGTTCATAGAGTAAGCGCAAGGAGTGTGTCGGTGATCCTGTAAAGTTAATGACTTAGGAGGAAAGTGCAAGGAGTGCACAAAGCCAACATTTGGTTAAGTGTTGGTCATGCTAAGAAGGAAGAGTAAGTTCCATGGGAGCATTGAAAGAACTATGATAATGTTCACAATCTTGGGAGGAAGAGTGAAGAATGTCAGGAGGGAACAAGAGGTCATATGAAAGAAAAAAGGATTGAACCCTTTGTAGTTAGAGAAATCCAAGCTCAGGAGAAATAACACAAGTTTGGCCATAAGACATTCCAAGTTCTAGACGGAGGAGAAGCATAAGGTGTGTGCATAAGGCTTCTTTAAGTGTCAAGATTTGAGGAGAGAAAGTGAAAATCAAGCATAGGTGACTTTTACAAGTCCCAAGATCAGGAGGGAAGCAAAAGGAGTGCACCCAAGTTCAAGCCATCCAAGCGGAAGAGCTCAAAGAGGAGAAATATTTTTGTTTAAAGAGGGATGGACAAGATCTATTCGGGAGAAGACAAACTCTCTCTCAACTATCAGATCAAGGTAAGGAGTGCAGAATTTAAACCCTTGAAGTCCTTTGGACTTCGCTGCTTCGACAAGTTTTAATCATTTTTTGTGCAGGAAGAAAACTTTATGAAGTCCCGAAGTGAATCTATGTTGTAGATCACTGGGAGGAGTACGATCCATTAGATCGATCGTGGAGCATAGATCTGCGATGTTGGATCAATACCAAGAAGGAGGAGAAAGAACTATCATAGAATATTAGATCCTAGTTGTCGGATATGTGCGTGAGTGAACGTGATCCATAAGACCTCACAATTCAGAAGTTTGGCAATTCAGAGGATTGTAGGTGAAAAGTGTTCAGGTGTGAAAAGGCCCAAAGTCTTGAAAGACAGAGTTAATACAGGTCATTCATTATCAGGGACATGTGGACCATGGATTCCTACCCTTTTCCACTTTGACATTCGGTGATTCAGAAAACAATGTGGATTATAGTCTCTGAACTCTCGAAGCCTAGAGTTATGAAGTGGATCATAGTCGTTGGCTATTGGAGAAGTGTGAACCATTGATCCAAGAGTCCTCTGGGAGTTAGATAGTTCAACGTTCATAGGAAGTGGTGTGTTGTGGGGTGGAAACCTATGAAGCCCAAAGACCCAAAGCCAGAGAGCACGAGATCAATTTTCCAATTCGATGTTTGTATGATTTGTGTTCTTGTGTGGTCAGATCTTCTGAATCCTAAAGCTCCAGAGCATTGCAGTCGCGGATAAGTGCCTATTCGGGAATACACCACTTCGATGTTTGGGAGAATTGACATGTATGGAGAGAAGAACCTCAGAAGCCTGAAGTAACGAAGTGTTAGATCCTTGAAGCTATGAATATGCGCCATTTGGTTGAGCGCTTGGTTCCAGCCTGTGGTCATATGATATTTTTGAAAAATTTAAGGGGCTAGCGCCCAAAATTTGATTTCAAGGATAAAGGGGCTTAGCAAGGTAGCCTGCAGGGTTCGGATTTGTACAAACTTGCACAAGGAGAAAAAACAAAGGGGCTTGTGTACACAAGAAGGGATCCAATAGGGATATGAGATCCAATTTGACTCTAGCAGAACGATCCTAGATTGGGAGGTCGTGCAAACCCCAATTAGGGGTGGGGGTTTGCATCATTTAGGAAAGGCATGTCAAGGAAAGGCAAGGCAAGGAAAGTGAATGCAAGGCATGGCTGGTGAAGGCAAGGCAAGTGAAGGAAAGGAAATACATGGAAAGTGAAGGCAAGGCAAGGAAATCAAAGGAAAGGAAAGGTAAGTGAAGGTAAGGCATGGCAAGTTAAGTGAAGGAAATGAAAGGCATGGAAAGGAAAGGTAAGACAAGGAAAGTAAAGGAAAGGAAAGGCAAGGCAAGGAAAGACAAGACAAGAAAAGTGAAGGCAAGGCATGTAAAGTGAAGGCAAGGCATGGCAAGGTAAGTGAAGGAAAGGAAAGGCATGACAAGTGAAGGAAATTCAAGGCAAGGCAAGGAAAGTGAAGGAAAGGCATGGAAAGGATAGTGAAGGCAAGGCAAGGAATGACAAGTGAAGTAGAAGAAAGGAAAGGCATGTCAATGCAAGTGAAGGAAAGTGAAGGCAAGGCATGGAAAGTTAAGGAAAATTATGAAAATTAAAGTGAAGAAAAGGAAAGACATGGCAAATGAAGGCAAGGAAAGGCAAGGAAAGGCAAGAAAAGGAAATTCAAGTGAAGGAAAGGCATGGGAAGTGAAGGAAAGACATGGTAAGGGAAGTGAAGGAAAGGCAAGACATGGAAAGTGAAGGAAAGGCAAGGCCAAGAAAGGAAAGGAAAGTGAAGGTAAGGCATGGCAAGGCAAGTGAAGGAAAGGCAAGGCATGGCAAGTTAAGGAAAGACAAGTCAAAGTAAACAAAGTGAAGGCAAGGCAAGGAAAGGAAAGTGAAGGTAAGGAATGGAAAGTGAAGGAAAGGGATGGAAATTCAAGTGAAGGCAAGGAAATATATGCAAAGTGAAGGAAAGGAAAGGAAAGGCAAGGGAAGTGAAGGGAAGTCATGGCAAGGAAAGTGAAGGAAAGTGAAGGAAAGGAATGGAAAGTGAAGGAAAGGAAAGGCAAGGCAAGTGAAGGCAAAGCAAGGCAAGGCAAGGCATGAMAAGTGAAGKAAATGAAAGGAAAGGAAAGGCAAGACAAGTGAAGGCAAGGCAATGAAAGGCAAGGCAAGGCAAGACAAGGCAATGCAAGGCAAGGAAAGTGAAGGCAAGGCATGGCAAGTGAAGGAAAGGCATGGAAAGGAAAGTGAAGGCAAGGAAAGGCATGGAAAGTGAAGGAAAGGAAAGGCAAGGAAAGTGAAGGAAAGGCATGCGAGGAAAGTGAAGGAAAGGCATGCAAGGAAAGTGAAGGAAAGTGAATGCAAGGCATAGAAAGTGAACAAAAGGCATGGAAAGGCAAGTGAAGGCAAGACAAGGCATGGGAAGTGAAGGTAAGGCAAGGTAAGGCAAGGAAAGACAAGTGAAGGCAAGTGAAGGAAAGGCATGTCAAGGCAAGTGAAGGCAAGGCAAGGCAAGGAAAGGCAAGGAAAGTGAAAGAAAGGCAAGGAGGGGAAAGACAAGGAAAGTGAAGGCAAGACATAACAAGTGAATGCAAGGCAAGTGAAGGAAAGGAAAGTGAAGGAAAGGCAAGGCATGGCAAGTGAAGGAAAGACAAGGAAAGGAAAGGCAAGGCAAGTGAAGGCAAGGGAAGGAAAGGTAAGTGAAGGAAAGTCATGGCAAGTGAAGGAAAGACATGACAAGGAAAGTGAAAGCAAGGCAAGTGAAGGCATGACATGGCATGGCAAGGAAATACATGGAAGGGTAAATGAAGGAAAGTCAAGTGAAGGCATGGAAAGCTAAGGCATGGAAAGGTAAGGAAAGACAAGGAATGACAAAGCAAGGCATGGAATGGGTATGTTTTAAAGCAATGTATATTTTAATAGCATTAAAAATATTTTAACAACAGTCAAAATGAAGCCAAAATTATTCATTTTAGATACCTATATGGTCATTCAAGTAGATCATCGAGATCACTTCTAATACTAATGGTTTCCATTAACTTCTTGTGCTCAGAGTAAGGTAAGAAGTATCATACCTTTGATGAGTTCTTACTTGGAATTTTTTTTAGTTGGAGGTTTGTAACAATAACCAAGTTTGTAAAGTGGTATACAACTTGACCTGGTTTATAATATTGAAATACATAACCACCTTTCTTTCGTGTTCTTTCACCCTGTGTAAGATATTCTCCTTTAATAAAAATCGACCTTATCATAAATTCAATGCCTTTGGAGTCTGTCATTGATCATATGAGGGTATACTTTCCCTCTAAGCACCATTCCAAACAATAATCAATGCCCCATTCATTATCTCTTGGGTAAACCATTGCATATATGTGCCCTGCAAAAAATGGAGTGGAAAAATGTGAGTCCACTAAATGACTGAAGCATAACACATTCATTCTAGTTATTCAAAATTTAATTGAAGGATTCAATGAATTTGGTAGTACTATATCTGAGACATGATCATACTCTACTGAAATACTTCATTGGTACTCCTCCAATTGGGATAATTTCATAGTTATACATTTACCAATGGGGAGTGATGCATGATCCCATCTATCAACGTAGTTTGTCGATTCACAATCACCCCATTCATTACTACTACATGGACCATAGAAGCAAGATAGTTTTCTCATCCATATTTCAACTATTACATTGTATGATGTTGTAAATGGATGTAATCCATGAGTACCCTGGATTATTTTGCATTCATACCATTATGATCGATCTACATAGAATACCTCCCAAAAATATATATGTACATGTCCTTTCTTGTGTGATTGATCTTCACGGGTTCCTGTTTCCTCTGCCATTACGAAAGAAAACCATTCAAAAATGGATTTTTCATCTCAAATGAGGGAAGTAGTAGTGAACTTCATTTATTTCCTACATAATTCTCTTTTTATGCATGCACCTGCTAAATATGCTCCCCTCTCCCATTCCCAGACTCAAAATATTTCCAAATGTGTGGTACCTTTAGTATTTTATGCAACATACACAAGAATTTTTTAATTGACCTACGCAACCATATGACCAAATACAATGTTGATCCATCTATATGTTCTTCTCCTTAAGGTGATTGTAGAACAACTGAAAACAATGTTGTACATAGGCTAAGTCATGGCATTGATCATCACTTATGTAGAATTCATACTCTTTCAATATAACTATGTTTTGTTCATTATTATCTGGTCCATGCATGTATGTGATATGTACCATTATTATGACCTTCTCTGAGTGATAATATTGGCATTGAATCTCATTTTGCAGTTGAAAAGTATAGTTCTCATCAAAATCAACCATTGATAACATAATACCAATAGGAAATGTATCTTTTCATATTATAAAATGCTCGTCCTGCCATCAAGCCACATGGAAATGTTTGTTCAACAACACAGGTATTCCAATAGAGGATGAACACCTTCAGTAACCACTCACATAACCAGATCAAATATCAACACACCAATGTTTTCACGCGGTAAAACCCCTACGGGGAAACATCCATGACCCCAACCAACATGACCACTTGAAGCAGTTTATTAATGAAAAAGAAAAAGATTACAAAGACATTTTACAATAGAGTTTCTCACAATTGATCGTCAGAAAATGACCCTCCATGCTCTTTAAATAGAGATCATGGACCAATCAGGTGTTATGCCACATATCAATGGCTGTTAAGATCGAGGAGAGTATCAACCGTCAGATCACTCTATGTCGGGAACATATCGTGACCATCGGATTTCCTAACTACAAATGCATACTAATGCATACTTAAGAAACACACTAGAAAACACACTTTTACCTAACAACACAATATACCAAGTAGATCTTAACTAACTCCTAAGTGTATAAATATCCTAAAATCCCCCCTTAAGAACAACTTGGGATGGGATTGAAGGATTTACAATAGTGACACAATAGGAGAAGGAATGAGGCATTAACGCTGATCTGAAGGATCACCAACAAGATCATCAACTGCTTCTCGTGTTGAACATACCCATCTAGGAATCAGTGGAACTGGTGCTTGTTCAGGTTCAAAGGACTCATCTAGAGGAAGGTCAACAGGCAGAGGTGGATTTTCATCCTCACCGTCATCATCTGAAGAAGAAACCAGAATAGTAACAGAAGAAGGCACAAATGTCGAAGATGGCTTGCAGGCCGAAGAAGGCACAACCGTCGAATTAGGCTCGCAGGCCAATATATTTTCATCAAATTTAACATCTCTTCTAAGAATAATTTCATTACAATGTGGTTGAATAAGTCTATAACCTTTGACATCTTCAAAATAACCAAAAAATATACACTTCTCACTTTTAGGCCGCAATGCTTTCCTTTTCTCATCAGGAATGTGAGCCCATGCTATATTGCCAAATACACAGAAGTGACTTACATCTGGTTTAATTTTAGTCCAATCTTCTTCCGGTGTTATATTTTTAAGAACCTTTGTGGGAAAGCGATTGACTATGTAATTTGCACAGTTGATTGCTTCTGCCCAATACTTTAGAATTAATCCCTTAGATTGGATCATACAATTAACCATTTCTTTTAATGTGCGGTTCTTTCTCTTAGCAACACCATTTTGTTGTGGTGTATATGGAATAGTGTGTTGCATTTGGATGCCTTGTGTAGTGCAGTAACTTGTAAAATTATTTTTCACATATTCGCCTCCATTATCTGTTCTTAACTTTTGAATTTGATGTCCAGATTTATTTTCTACTAGGGCCTTGTAAGCCAAAAACTTGTCAAAAACTTCGCTCTTAAGTTTTAAGAAGTAAACCCAAGTACATCTAGAAAAATCATCAATGAAAGTTAAGAAATAGTTGCACCCAGAAAAAGAAGGAGAAGAAAATGGACCACACAAATCACTGTGAACAAGCTGTAAAGGGCCCGAGGTGTGCCAAGAGGCATGTTTGTCAAAACTTTCCCGATGGTTTTTGTCGAGAACACAACCGAAACAAACACCATCTCTTCATGAAACAAGAGGAAGACCAGTGACCATCTATTGATTACATACTTGCTGCAATGAGCGATAGTTTAGATGACCAAACTGCTCATGCCAAAGTTTGCTCAAGTCATCGCTATGAGCAACAAAAACTGATGAAAAATTTGATGACCCAAAGTTGTCAAACTTGTACAACTTCGTAATATCATCAAAAATTCCAGTTGCAGGAACATGCTTAGGATCTTTTAGATCCCTGATTACAACTTGGTGAGGTGAAAACTCTACAGTTTTACCTTCACCTGAATGAGTGATTTGATATACTGATAGAAAGTTACAAGAAATACTTGGAACACATAATACATCATTGAAATGACCATTATCTACTTGAACTGTTCTAGATCCTACAACACTAAGAGATCTATCATCACCAACAAATATTTTCTTGGTGTTACATTCATTTAGAGCATAAAATATGGCTTTATCCTTAGCCATATGATAAGATGCTCTTGAATCAATAATCCACTCATTAGAAGAAGAAGTAGAATTTGTGTTGAAGGAGAAACTAGAAGTGGAAAGTGCATGTCCATGAGAAGAAGAAGAAGAAGTAGAATGAATACTGATGTTGTGCTTCGTCATCGCTGCTTCTAAAGCTGCCATCTTCTTGAAACATTTGGACTCATCATGACCATCTTTATCACAAAAGTTGCAATGTCTGTTAGTCTTCTTATTTTTATATTTTGATCCTTTGTCACCATTAGGAGCTGAAGTTGTCTAAGCGGGTTTGGGACCCTTATATTTCTTATTGTTGTAGCGAGGATGTTGCTTCTTGGGATATTTGATTTTATATTTTTGCTGGGAAACTAAGGCTTTGTTAGAGGTACCTGCAGTGCTGATCACTCCAAGTTGTATAAGATTATCTTCATCTCTAATCAAATAAGCACAAAAGGAATCAAGAGTGAGTTTTTCATAAGATTTCCCTAGAGCCTCTCTCATGGCATAAAAGGTAGATACAAAAATAGAATATGCACTACCTAGCTTAGAAAGAATAAGATAGATGCAACACTCTTCCTCCATTTTTATCTTACATTCTTCACATAAAATTCTGAGTGTTTTAAACCTAGATAGATAGTATTCAAGTCAAGAAAAATCACCTAGACTCAAGGTCAGTACTTGATTTTCTAACTATTGTGCTCGAATAATATTGAGTTTACCAAACACAAAAATCTTGTCCCAAGCTTCTTCGGGGTCATCAATTTCTTAGAGGTGGTATCTTAAATTAGGAGAGATGGAAATTCCGATTAGTCCACATGCTTCATCACTCCTATTCACCCATTTGGATTTCTTATCATCATCAGTGGGTTCCTTTTGCTTTTCCAAGGTAATCCGGTACAAGCCTTTACTTCTTAATAAATCTTCCGTATGATATTTCCATTGAAAGTAGTTGTTGCTGGTAAGCAAGACATTACTTGTAGAATCCATATTAAATATATAGATAATGTGGATTTAAAAAATAAAACTAATGATCTAGATGGAAAGATCTCGAAAAGTTGTGCGGTTTTAAAAAAAATGACACTGAAAACGAACTTCCGATGTGAGAGTTATGCCCTTTTAAAAAAAAAACATAAATGGAAACCAATTGACCACGTGGTAGTGTAAGTTTCTTTATGAAGTGACCCACTTTTATAAAGAGAAGTGGGGATCACTTTTATAATGAAGTTACTTTATAACAGAAAAACTACATGCAAAATAAATAACTCTAAAACAAAATATTAAAGCTACTTATAATGATTCACTTTTATACTTGAAGTGAAATACACTTTACAATTTTAGCATGAACTTTTTCAAAAAAGTAACAAAAGAGAGACTTGAACTCAATACCTCTTACTTAATAAGGCAAGTTTTAACCAATTGGTCTAGAAAAACATATTGTAATGTTCAGAAGGAGGATTGGGGTTGTTGTTGTTGTTAGCGTGCTAAAAAAACTCTTTTCACACAAGAAAAAAATTTCGCTTCTTGATGACAACAAGAGTTAGATCTCAGTTAGCTTACCCAGAAGATGCACCTTTTCCTATTTGTTTCTAATTTTCCGAGATTGCATAGGGTGCAGGGTAAAGAGCATAAACAGATCTAAAAGAGTAGAAAATTGGAAATAAAAAAATACAAACCAAAATAAAACCAAAATAAAACTTTGTAGAAATTTAAAAAATGCATATTCAGGATTTATACCTCCGGATCTGACTGTAATGGCCATATCTTGGGAAAACGGAAACCTTTTCGAGTGAAACAAAAAGTGTTCCTAAATGAAATGAGTGCTCCATACGCAATGGAATAGTCTTCTCATCCCAGAAATATATGGAAATGACAGAAAATGGAGATGAGGCAACTCAGATTCACGATCTCGATCTACAACAGGAGCGAGTCTTCAAATAGGTTATGATACCATGTTCGACAACATAGGTATCCAACAGAGGATGAAAACCTTCAGTAACCACTCACATAACTAGATCAAATATCAATACACTAATGTTTTCACGTGGTAAAACCCCTACGGGGAAACATCCACGGCCCCAACCAACGCGACCACTTGGAGCAGTTTATTAATGCAAAAGAAAAAGATTACATAGAGATTTTACAATAGAGTTTCTCACAATCGATCATCGGCAAATGACCCTCCATGCTCTTTAAATAGAGATCATAGACCAATCAGTTGTCAAGCCATGGATCAATGGGCATTAAGATCGAGGAGAGTATGAACTGTCGGATCACTCTATGTCGGGAACATATCGTGACCGTCATATTTCCTAACTACAAATGCATACTAAAGAAACACACTAGAAAACACACTTTTACCTAATGACACAATAGACCAAGTAGATCTTAACTAACTCCTAAGTGTCTAAATTTCCTAACAATGTTGAACATAATGTCATGTATTTCTGATGAATTCCTTCAT
>ML803106.1:269645-281709 GCA_009831015.1 Picea engelmannii
TAGAAGATAAGACAACTCATGTGAAAAATCTATTACATTAAGTATTTTGCTATCCTTTTGTTCTAAGATAAAAGGTGCATAACTTAGGTTGATAAAATTCTCCAAATCAGCTACCATTGGATCAAGGATACCTATTTATTCATATTGTTCCAACTGGAGTTTGGATTGTCTATGCATATTTCTAGTTTCATGACTGCTACCAATTTCATTTATCTGCAAATCTGAAAGTTGTTGCGGGTTTCCTTCATTGATTTCAATTTCCCTCTGACTTAAAAAAAACTCATCTTCATGATTTGTATCTAGAGAAAAAATATCTTCAAATCCATAATAATCATAAACAATAGTAGGTAAGCATTCAACATCATTATTATCATGAACAATCTCTTCAACTGTGAAATTTTCTTCAACATAAGAAGATCTTTTATGATTATAAGATCCTTTATACAAAAAATCAAACTCATGACAACATTCTCGATAGAGGAAGTCAGCTGAAAATTTATCTTCATAAAATGAATGAAAGGCAGTATGAAAACTCTTCAAAGAACTGACACTGGAAACTGGTAGAGAACTACACCAATCATGAGCTGCCCCATCCAAAGAATATCTAAACAATTTAATGAGGACATCTTCATGTAAAAATTTCAGCTTAAGCATGCACTCATGAAATTCTAATAAAAACTCAGCTGGTACTTCCCAATCCTCTCCTCTAAACCTAGGAATCAAACCTTCCCATTCATCTCTACTAGGCACTAGATTTGAAAAACCGACCATCTTCAAAAAATCACAGAAAGCATACCTTTGAGCTAGGATCTTGTCCATTTCAAAACAATGGAGTCTCCAATAGATATATGAACAAGAGAGTCGCCATGTTGAAATCTAAGCAGTCTAAAAGTGTCTAGCTTCAATTCACCATCCGAAGCTATATCTAATCATCATAGTTCACCCAGGGAAGGTGTATTCATTGTCGTCCCAGACAACAACGCCAAAAATGTTAGAACTGAAAGTTACACTTTGACTGCTAAAGTGCAAGCTTAGTACCCATCAAAACGTTTATGAGATAAGTCTTAAATGTGGTGTCAAATAGATAAAAATCAGTTCAAAAATGTCAAAACATAGGAAAATATGGATGAAGTGCATCAACAAAATAGGTCTTGTTTAACTTAGGTCAGGGTTTTGAGAGTATTAGTGTGGATAGGAGGAAGACTTAGTAAGAAAATGAAGTGAATCTACCACTAGCTTCAGGATATGCCATTAGACAAAGAAGAGAAATGCTTCAGATACAAGAACTTCTTAAATCCAAGCAAACAAAACTCTAAGAAAGCTATAACAATATAAAAATAAAACATCCATTTTCATATAGCTACAAAACATCATTTGAATCCTTCAATGACAGTAAAATTTCATAGTGAGAGAGGTTAAGATGGAAAAAATAAATCTAACTTCCATTAAACAAGATTTTATCAGATTTGATACATCAAAACCATAGTAGGCTCTGTTTCATTAAAATCACTAAAACGGTCTTTTACATCAAAACCATAGTAGGCTCTGTTTCATTAAAATCACTAAAACGGTCTTTTACATCAACCATCCGAGCCTGGAAAATTAAATCAATTTCAAAAGGGTGGATTAGCAAGGAAGAGCAAGAAAGAGGGTAGCAAATAGTCTGCAAAGTCATTTCATTGGGCATGGAGTTAACACATCCTACAACTCAGAGGCACTCAAGCTCATACCAGACCAAAGGGATATAATTGATGGATGGAGGTATAAGAAAGATAACAAAAAGAAGAATATCATCAAGAAAATATCCTCTCTGCAAAAATGACTTAAAAGATAACTAGAACAAAGATCATGAAAGGAGGCAATTACTACAAATCATTTGCAGCTCATGAATCTCCTGCCTCATGCACACCCATTGATCTTCAATGCCTGCAATTCTATTCAAGCAAGATGACAAGTTAAAATGATAATTGAGAACACAAAGTATGATAAACAACTCTCATGAATATCTACTGACAGAAATGCTAATTACACCAGGCCCACAGGCTTACAGTTGAGCAACTAAACTGCTCCTTCAGCTCTCTCCTCTCTTGGATCATGAATCCAACCTATACTCAAGATCTCCCTCCTTCATTAAATATAAAATAGAATCAAAATATCCTTAGGAGGTCGAATCCCATCTCTTTCATTGGATTCTAGGCCTTGGATATAGGTGGCAACAGTCAAAGAGAAAAAAATCCAACAAACTGCTAATTTTCAGGAAATTGTTGGAAGTCATTAATAAATTGTTTACAACTCACTACATGAGGTATTTAATGGATAAAAAAACTTAGGTGCAGGTGACCCTTGACATCTCATTGATCCATGAGAAGTCATTTGAACCCTCCTTGACAGGTGGCAACCTCCCAACAAGGCGAATATCCAACAACTATGCAAAATAGAGAGTTTACAACACATTTCGCAACACACTCGTGTTTTAATTGATTCTCTCAAATGCCAAACTGGGTCAAGCTGAAATTTGGTCAAAAAGTCAACAAGGATATCATATTCCTCCATAAACAATTTCAGAGAAACCCACATCACCGTTTTGGATTTATGATCAAATATGTAAAATAAAGTGCTAAAGGAAATTTCGCAGCGAATTCCACAATGCCTGTTCCAGTTTGCAGCGCCAAAGGAAAATCAAGTATCCAAACCCTTTCCTAACCTCCAAACAAGACAAAAAATCTCATGGAGTACCTGATGGCTATGAGGTTGATGCTGATAATTCATTTTTGCACTCAGATTCCTTCAAGCTGCCTAACCTCCAACCCTCTTCTTCCACCAGTTTATAGCACCATTTCGCAGCGCCAAATCAAACATAAATTGCACACTTGAATATATTTATAGTGACAAAAGGGGGATGTTGTCCCTCGACCAAGTTTTGAGGAAATCTTCGTCAGGTTTGACCACTTTTTGGACTTCGATGCAGTGATCGAGGAAGGAGCGCCCATGCAGAGCTGAGTTTGAGGATCTCACTTGTTTTGTGGGCTTTGTGGACCCAACATGGGGTTCTTAGGGTTTTGTAATGAGTTATGGGATGCCATCCCATGGGTTTACCCATGATTAGGCCTTTTTGTAAGCAATGTAAAAGTATAAATACAAAAGAATGTAATGTAGTGAGGGGGATGAAATTAGCTAAGTGCAAAAGGCAAGTAGTTCTGAGTTGCTTTGTGCAATAGAACATGTATGTAAGGCTCTGTGCTTGACAGAGGAGTTGGCTCTGTGCCTTGACCTAATTTTGGGAAGGTCGATCTGGTGCTTAGTGCATAGATCACCTGTCCGGTGTGAAGCTTGGCTCTCTGGCTTAGTGCATAGGAGTAGACGAATGTAAGAGATTGAATCCTAATAAAGAAGAAGAAGCAGTTGGTGGACGTAGCTCCACACTGGGGTGAACCACGTATATCATGTGTTGATGGTTTTCTTTGTGCTATGATGTTTATGTTGTGAATCTTCTTAGTGCATTGACTGTTATATATGATAGATATATCTATGAATGCTTAGTGCTTTGTTTATGTTGAATCTGCTAGATCTAACTTATGATGCTAAGTGTGATGTATATTTTGTCATTGTTACTACGCCGATCTATCCTTAGGGTTTGTTCTGCGATGTGAATAAATTTGATAAGCTAATGCATGTTATCTTCTAAGTACTTTGCGAAGTGTTATAATCACAGATTTGTGTACCAGCTTGGTTACAGACACCTAAGTCCTGTAACCCCCCTTGCCTCTACCTCGGGTGAGACTTCGCCTGCTTCGCAGGTGTTGCCGAAAGGGATGATAGTTAGGGTTTTTTTGGTGCGTTATTGAAGCGTTGAACCCTGGGTCTGCCCCTGTGCCAACAAATGGTTCCGTTGTTGGGACCTGAAACTGTGATTGTTGGGAACTGAAGTAAAGAAAAGATAAGCTCTGTGCGTAGATCTGCTGTTGTCATGCGCAATATTCTACTTAACTTGCGAAGCTCTGTGCTAAGAAAGAAACTCGATCTAAGGTAAGATCTTGAAAGAGGTAAATCTTTTTACTTTGATAGAGTAAGATAAGTGGAAATTTTTGTTTCGAAAGAATGAATTTAGGTATGTTTAATAGATTATGTCCTAGTCTGAAAGCCATGGTGCAGCAGAAAGAAAGAGTTGATCTAAGTAAGGCTAATATAAATGAAGAAAGATATGTTATTCCTATGCATAGAAAGAATTTTTGGACTAACAAGTGGATGCAGGAACCTAGAAAGAATTTTTGTAGATTGCAGGTCCAGTACTATGATCCTAGTGCACAGTGCAAGAGGAAGAGAGGGTTGACACTATGTTATAACTGCAAAAGACTAGGACATCTTGCAAAGAAATTCCCTGGTATGGGCCCTATTTGTCTTTGTTGTAAAATATGAGACTTCGACATAGACTGTGTCCCAGATGAGGAAGCACAAGTGAATATTATGACATAAAGCACTTGAGAAATTTAGGGGAAGCCTACTATGGTACCTTCACTGGGAAGGATAGGCTTGTTTAAAGGAAATATGATAACCCTATGTGGAAGAGTTACTAATGTACCTATTATCATCCATGAAACATCGATGAAAGAGGAATTCTACGTTATTAGGTTTGTTGATAACAATGCCCCGTTCCCACTTTTGTTAGGAAATATTTGGATCGAGAAGGATCAAATTAGAAGGAAAGAAGAGGAAGAAGCTACAGAAAGAAAAAGAAAGAACTAAGGGATTTCATAGCTAGGAAAATAGATCGACTGACAGAAGAATGAGAAGTTAAGTTGAAGCAGTAGAAGGAAAGAGAATTAGATGTTGAAATTGGAAGAGCACAAGAAGGATTAAGGGACCTATCCATGCAAGAAGAAATTAAATCCACCCAAGAAGTGGTAAGGGAAAGTATACTAACTTCGAACCCATTGGAAGAACATCACCACTGTGAAGTCACTACGATAGGAGAAACTAAGAATAAGAATGGAAAGAGGAATCCAAAAACAATTAGAGAGACTCAGATCATAGGAAAGAAGGCAAGGAATCTCAGTAAAAGGAAATCCAAACAAGGAGTTACAGAGAAGACTCCACAGGAGGCAAATTTGCAGAATTTGAACCTCGCAGGAACAACAGAACCGCGCAGAATGGGACTTTTCCCCGACAAAGCTAGATGATCGGTGGAGGCACCCCGACCATTAGAACGACGCTCTGGAACGACTAGGAGAAAAGGAATTGAGAGAAGTACATGAAGATATTTGCTCGGTCCGCACAGTCCCTACTGTGCCTTCCTCGTCAGAGACTGCAGAGTTGGGGGATGAGCCAACCCAACTTCAAAGACTTGCAGATGCAACGGAGGCTCGACTTTAGTGCATCCAAGAAGAGAAGGAGAAGGCTATATGAGACTTGAAACAAGAAAAAGAAGAGATCTTGGAGAAATTATGAGTTGCACGGTACTGTGTAACCACTTTTGAAAACAAGAAAGATGAGTTTCGGGCGATGCTCGAGGAAGACAAAGAGAAGATATAGAGGGAAAAGGAATAGCTGCTCGCAGAGTAGATTGCAGTCATAGAAGTGGTGGGCACAGCACTTCGCTCTGTGCCAGGATTGGCATAGGAGGAACATGAGGCAGTCGAGGTTCAAGTGATGAAGCTTGTTAAGGCCATCTAGAAGCTTCAAGCAAGGGTAACAAAGTTGGAGATCCAAGTAGTACCAAGCACTCTGTAGCAAGTGCATGACCAGAGGGAGGAATCTGCTAAGAGTGCAATTGAAAGGATCAGAGCCCTCACCTCAAAATGCAAGCAGATGAGCAACAAAAGTGTGCAGACTTACGAACGCCTACAGAAGATCCAGAGCTGAGGAAACTGGAAGCACAACTACAGGAGGCACACCAACAGGCACTGTCAATACAGGTGCAGATGAAGCTACTTACTGTAGTCGAGAGAATGAAGAGATCTCAAGAACAACGCGTCCCAACAACAGATTACTACCATCCAAGGCAGAGTAATGGAAGTCACACAGAGGCTACAACTGCTGCAGGATGAATCCTGCACAGTGTTTGAAGTGATCGAAGGACAAGGCTCACAACTGGACCAAGTGGTTGCGACAGTGGAACACCGCTTGGAAGGGCTTTTTACAGAGAAAATAATCCAGGAGTTTGTTGAGTAGGAAGCTCAGGCGAAGAAACAAGTCGAGGCAGCTCGATATAAGCTCGAGGCCTTCGAAGCAGCGCTGCCCAGATCTAAGTGACTTGGGACGAGTCACATGTGAGTGTTGGGGGCCTTCGAAGCAGTGCTGCCCAGATCTGAGTGACTCGGGATGAGTCACATGTGAGAACAATTAGATAACTCCATAATACTAATATAACTAATTATCACAATAATATAGCTAATTATCATAATAAATCGTATCATGAAAAATCATTACCAACTTCAATAAAGAATTTCTTTAAGAAGTTTTATGATAAATTTAGTACAACCCAATAAACAACTTACTCATTCATCATGCTAACTCATCATAATAAAGCCGACTCCACATAGGCAAAACTCTTTCCCAGAGTTTAAACTAGTCACCAATTACCATAATAAGCAATATTCATAACAATGCTTAACATGCTCACTCATCATAATAAAGCTGGCCTCACATAGTCAAAACTCTTGCCCATAGTTTAAACTAGTTGCCAATTACCATAATAGGCAATATTCATAACAATGCTTAACATGCTCACTCATCATAATAAAGCCAACCCCACATAGCATAGCCAAAACTCTTGCCCAAAGTTTAAACTATCAACAATTACCATAATAGGCAATATTCATAATAATGCTTAACATGCTCACTCATCATAATAAATTTAACCCCACATAGCCAAAACTCTTGCTTAGAGTTTAAACTAGTCACCAATTACTATAATAGGCAATATTCATAACAATGCTTAACATGCTCACTCATCATAATAAAGCCGTCTCCACATAGCCAAAACTCTTACCCATAGTTTAAACTAGTCGCCAATTAGCATAATAGGAAATATTCATAACAATGCTTAACATGCTCACTCATCATAATAAACTCAGCCCCACATAGCCAAAACTCTTGCCCAGAGTTTAAACTAGTCGCCAATTAGAAATATTCATAACAATGCTTAACATGCTCACTCATCATAATAAACCCAACCCCACATAGCCAAAACTCTTTCCCAGAGTTTAAACTAATCACCAATTACCATAACAGGCAATATTCATAACAATGCTTAACATGCTCACTCATCATAATAAAGTCGGCCCCACATAGCCAAAACTCTTACCGAGAGTTTAAACTAGTCACCAATTACCATAATAAACAATATTCATAACAATGTTTAACATGCTCACTCGTCGTAATAAAATGGAAACCAACCCCATTTAGCCAAAACTCTTATACATAGTTTAAACTAGTCACCAATTACCATAATAGGCAATATTCATAACAATGCTTAAAGTAATAAAAAATTGATATTATTAATAAGAGTGCGTAATGTAAAGTTGTTTAATATGAAAAAGGCTAGGCTATGAAAATACCTTTAAAAAGATAAAATATTGGCCATAAGGAAGAACACTCGATGTAGATGTATGTCACTAGGATCCACCTCACACCTTTACAAAGATTAGCGTGTGGTCTTTAGTTAAGGGTCCATATTCTTGTCTTTTTACTTAACGGTCCATATTCTTGTATAACCGGTTTGGAGTTTCGAGTTGGATTGTGGGACTCTCGTGACTTGCAGGCCACCTTTTCCGTATATAAATATTCCACCGTTCTCTTTGCTTTCTTTTCTGTATGGGAAATGAAAGTCCTTTTGCCTTAGGATTAGGGTTTATTCTTTTTGAACTTTTGTCTTTGTCACTTTTTTACCAGTCTTCAATGCCAAATTCATTGAAAAGCGAACGTAGCCAACTCTATAATATAGGCAGCCAAGAGTATGTATAAGAGCGTGGGAGACTGAGGATTTGTTTTCAGTTGTCACTGTAAACACAATCTCTTGTATACAGTGAGGCACTGAAGGAAGCCCTACATACTGCGAGGTACTCTGAATATGAAGCATGGATCACCCCGTGCATGTGGAACAATAGATATAATAATAACTGCCAGAAAATAAGACTCCAGAGTCCAGCCCCACCGGCCCAGTCCGACTCAAAAGGCTGTGGAAAGGCACTTTAGAGAATAAATTGCCAACCAGATCCGACATCATATACTCAAATAGTTTCAGCTTTCGAGGCGTTTAATCATCATGAGTATTCTTCTCAGACAGCACTCTTTCCTACTTTCTTTTCTGTGTGTAGTTAATGCTCTTTTCTTTTTGGGTATTTGTGGGCCGATTGTGCTCGTCAGTGGGTATCTATCTGACTCCTGCTCCTGCTCCTGCTCCTGCTCCTGCTCCTCATGTGAACGTGTGTATATATGTCTTTCCAGTAATCTAGGAATCTGCTTTTTCCTGTTTTAATCCGACTCACCAGTTGTAATTTCTATTATACTTCTGTATATGTATTGTTTACAATATATATACTATGAAGCATGCACGGGGTTCGGTTGAATAGTAAAGGCCGTGTGCTTCGTACCCTAAGGTTCAAATGCCGAGAGACCTTAGCATTGGGTAATAAGGGATTCTTTCAAAGTGTGGTATTCTTATTACATTATACTACTGAACGTCTTTCCACAGTAACAACACTGTGACGCTCTTCGTGCTGGTTTGGATTTGTATAGGAGAAATATAAAACTTCTCGAGATCCCTATCATGGCTGATAGGCTCTCTGTTCGATGGGAGACCTGAATGGCGCCGGTTGTACGCCTTGAACCAGTGCAGTATACCTAAAAAAGTGTTTATATATTTCGGACCGTTATATGATCCAAATATTTATCTGAAGGCTCATTTGATAATCATAGGGTGCTCGTGAGAATCAACAGATTCATCTAGCGTGCTCTAAGATCACCTCCCTGACACAGCTGCAATGAGCCTTAGAATGGATATTACAGCAGTTCCCACCCTTTAACCTCCTTTCTACTGTTAAGTGCACTGCTTTTAAATAGCCAAAGGACAATATTCCTATCAGTACAGAGCCATGACTGAAGCTTTCTGCTTTTCGGGACATGCATAAACATATTTATGACCATCATTAGGGATACCTTCATATGTATGATGAATATAATATTGGAGAGGGTTAACTAAGAAGTAATATTTTCTCTCAAGTTACTTTTCTTGTAGTTTTTTTTTGGGTGATGTAGTTTTAAATTTCAAGTTAATCTGATCGAGCATCTGAATTGGTTTAAAATGGAACAAAATTTCTAAAATTAGGTTTTAAAATTAGGTTTTGAAATGCATGAAACTTTGATCCATACCAAACTCAAGCTACCCCTGAAAATCTAGCTGAATTCAGACCCATTTTTTAACCTAAAAAACAAATCTGTTTACTCCCAAATTAACTTACTCCTATAATATTTTCATAATAAAAATCAGTTCGTCTGCAAAACAGATGGCGCCATCAAATATTCTTTCTGCTTAGCAGTAATAAAAGCCATATAATGAGAAGCGCGCGCCTTCTCATGCCCAAGAATATAATTGTCAAATCAAAAGATCAATCAATTTCTTCATCATTCAGGCATAACTACCATATATTTCATACCATCTGGCCCATCCCAATACTTTTTTCCATGATAGCATTATCATTACTTTATTTTTGGCTCTCTGGTCCCAATATGTTTACAATTATGGCTTTCAGTACACTGGATCCTGGACCTTGTCTTATCTCTTATCTATTACTAGGAAGAACTGTATAACCAATCCTTGTAAACTTCCCCATGCACCTAACCGAACCAATACAATAATGAATTTGTGGACTTTCCTCCTCAATTATATGTATCATAATTGAGGCTAGTTATAAAAGTGATTTGTGGTTTTTCATTTTCTTGGCTGGTATCTTTACTGAATATAAAACGAAGCATTTAACATTAAGAAAAAATAAATTGTTTTAATTAAAAAAAGTATAATAATAATAAAAATAAAATTTATTCAATTAAATAAAATGATAGGAAAAATTACACTTTGAGAAATTTGATTTCTTATAGATTCAGTTTAAGATGGATTTAGGCTGGTATTTATATATGTGAGTAAGATTTAACATAGCTATACTTTGTTAAATTATATTGTTTAGATGAGAAATTAGGTGTGATATTTTTAATTAACTAAATTAAGGTTTTAATATTTTAATAAGGAAGAATAAGTATTTTCAATGCTATTGTCATAATTTAGGATATGGTATATGATTTTTATATGATATAGCCTGAGTGGACCTAATGGTTAAGAACATGTGTTTCCTCCTACATTAGACTTTACCAATTTGATGTCTAATTTGACCTCAACCTTAAAAATAAATTATTATTATTATGAATAATATAATTTTTTAGATTTTAAACTTTTATGAAAAATCTTTATTGAAATTAGAAATTTTTATAAATAATTCATAAATTAAAAAAATATAAAATACATTTATAATTCATATCACTAAATTAAATTATGGGTTATATTATTAAAATATAATTTAATTCATTAAAAAAACATTTCTATTACTTCAAATTCATATAATTGATATCATATTTTTTTATTAGGGAAGAGAGTCCATCTCCAAAGGTATATAAATGCATTTAAAATTTATTGTACATGAATTAGATGCCAAATCTTTAGTTCATTTATTAAACTATGGACTAGTTGATAAAAGTCATATCTATCACCCCATCTATAAAATTGATCATGTAATTCCTTTGTAGTTACAAAATTCTATCTCTAATGCCAATGCAATGTTTCAGGGCGTTGTATATAGTTTTTGAATTTAGAAACAAGGATTAGGGGGCAATCCAAGGGTTATGCCCCACAATTGTAGTTTCAATTTTTTGTTTAATCACCTCTAACTATGAAATTAAGTAGCTAATCAATTCCTAATGGTTTTTGAGAGAAAAAAACAAGCATTAAGGTTAAATTTTAAAAGCTATACCTTAAAAATAAACTTTATATTATAAAAACCATCAATATCATTACTAATAAAACTTTTGTCACCTTAAATTTTTAATAGGAAAAATACATATTTTCATCACTCATATTCCATGAAATTGGGTCTTTAATCCTTTTGTATTTTAAAAATTTCACCTATAAGGACCATAGAGCCTTTCATCAATAAACGTATATCCATATTCCTTTAATAGAGAGCACTAAACATACTTAAGGGTTGTGACATTATTTAATGTCCTTTAAATTACAATTGATCCCAAAAATCTTAGATTATGGATAATATATATAATTTAACTCTAAACCATGGTTTAAGTTACAACAATCATATTCATCATTCTTAATCCATAAAATTGGACTTATAATCCTTTAAAATCAAATTGTGGTTTTAAATTTTATAAATATTTTATAAATCTAAGAAATTGATTACAATTAAAATTTACTCAAACACTCAGCATATCAAACACAAACACGTGGATATCAAGTAAAAGTGGAAAATTGGAAAATTTTCCCATAAAGTTTTTAAACCCATAAAATCATATAAAAATGTTTTAAAATTTCTCAAAAAACTATTATATATAATTTGAATGAATTATTTCAATTTCAATTATAAAATTTTACTATTATATATAATTTGAATGAATTATTTCAATTTCAATTTCAATTATAAAATTTTATTATAGTGTTGAAATACATTTGTTATTTGGTTGTATTCAAGAAATTTAAAATAAAATATATATAAACTTAAAATAAAGAAAATATTATAGATAATATATAAAAGATTGAAATGATTTTGAAATTTTCTTTATAACATTAATAAATTATATGTTATTATTTTATAATAAAATTGAAAATAAATTAAGTAAATAATGAAAAAAATAAAAAATAAAAATAAGATATGATTAAATTTGGATTTTATTTATTTTTATGATAAATATTCTCATTAAAGTTTATAGGAATCAAAGAGTAATGATCTTCAAGCAATTCTTCATTCATTCAATCAGTTCTAATAAATCTCATCTCATTAATTTTGAA
>ML803106.1:281926-311788 GCA_009831015.1 Picea engelmannii
CAATATACATCAACCAATTCATACATATACAATAATATATTACAATTACAAACTTAAATTAAAGTATGATTATTAAAATTCAAAATTTTAATATAACTGAATTTTAAATCACAATAAAAAAAATACTAAAAATCTAAAATCATAAATATATTAACATTATTTTTTATTCTTATAAATTTATAAAAAACAACAAATACTAAAAATCTAAAATCATAAATATATTCAACACTATTTCTTATTCTTACAAATTTGTAAAAAATATTTAAAATAGAAACCCAATTCTAAAATCATAAATATATTCAACATTATTCTTTATTCTTCTAAAATTGTAAGAAACATTCAAAATAGAAACTTTTTACAAAATTGTAAAAAACATTCAAAATGGAAACCCGATTTCCTAATATCATGGTGAGACCTTCACTGACATAGTATGTAAATATATTACCTGTGATAAGGAACTCTACTCATTGTCAAAACTTATGGATGATGTAATCATGTTATATTAGGAACTCTAGTCCATTGTCAAAACTTATGGATGATGGAATCATGTTATATTATGGGCCTAGAAATTTGGAAATTATCATTCACAGTGACCACATACCTCTTCCTCTTCAATTAGTGCAAACACATGGTAATTTATAGAATGATGTGTGATACGTAATAATGAGGCTCCAACTCTTTAGCATGGGCACACTTTTGCATAAGAACATACTTATTTCCCATTATGGCACATGTCTTCAGGAAATAGTTACTTCATATAATAATTAAATAAAAGCATGTTGAACAGTTTAGTGCACATGTGGTTAAATTTATTATTAAGGATGTATTTTCTACGTAAAGGCATTAAACCAAGTAATAGGATATCAATGAATGTTCTTTGATTTTCCATTTCCATGTTCTTTACTTTATGTATTTATTTTCTTCTTCCAAAAAGATTATCTATCAATACTCACCAATTGGTATTAGAGCAATGATATTATGTTTTTTCTAGTTGATTTGTTTTGTATTTTATTGAGAACAATTTCTCCATCCTAATTGCCAGATAAAAGACACATTTTCAATCTTTGAGAGTCTCTCCTTCATAGATTGGCACAAACATTCAATTTGGGCTTAATCTGCCTCATTAGGGTTTCACATCCTTGTGAGAACTTAAATATATATTCACTTAGAGTTTTTGGATCCTCCACCTAACCCTTGAAGCAATTTGTTGGTCATGTTTTCTTCTTATCTCAGTTGATCATAGATCTTCTCTTTCACTTTGTAGTCACATCCATGCTATTGAAAACTCTAATCTCAGTTCATTATCTTACCCTAACTGTCATATCGTTAGAGGATAGTTGTGTTATGTGTATTATATATAAATTATTGATGTACATATTAATTGAATTGACTTCATTCATTTTTCGCCCGTTTTCTTTGCCTTTTTGATCTTGTTAGTTATTTTCTTTCTTGGCTATATTCTTAACAGTGGTATCAGAGCACTATAGTTCTTAGTGCCTGGTAGAACTATGGTAGTTTTCCATGGTAGATGAAATCTGAGTTGATAAACTGAGGGTTTTCTATGTTCAAAGTGAAGTCGATCTGTAAGTGTTCATTTTTTATGTTTCCACATGCAGAGGTGCCTCTAAGAGAGTGAGAGTTGTTGGAAGCTTGTGGGATATGGAAGAGAGCCTTTGGTGCAACTGACATATTCGTAAGAGTTTGGAGAATGAGCCAGGATTCCAAGTGATCATTCCTCGACGGCCTAGGCATGTTAATGAGCCACACATGTAATACCCCTAGGTCGAACCCCAACTATAAATGTAAATGAAAATGTACTTAAGTTGGTGAGTTGTTTGATATCATTTTGAATGCACCTTCTGATGCAGGAACATCTCTCCACGTCATCCAGCTAGCCATCCAGCCCACGTTAGCGCACACATTCAATGGGAAGAGGCACAACCTCATTTCAAATTTGAAATTGAATGTAATTAATGTTGTAGGCTGTTGAGCCATGGAGTTGTGCCTTTGCGCAGGCATTAGAGTAGATAGCCTTGAATGTTTGTAAGGCTAAGATCTAGATCCGATTCTGGACTAGAAAGCCCATTCAATGTAATTGAATAGGGTAGGTGAGTTTGGAGGGAAGAGCTCAAAGAGCCCCCTCATGTAAAAGATCGAGAGATCTTCTTTGTATTATCAAAGATTAGAGAGAGATCAGAGAGTAGGCAGAGACAATAGAGAAGGAGCCGAGACTCTGTTGAAGTTCATGCTCAAGAACACCTTTGTAAAGAGGCATTTTTATTAATACAAACAGAAGCAGTTTTTCCTGCAAGTATTTATGTGTTGAATGAATGTCTATGTGTGTTCTTTATATGCTATAGATGTATGTTGTAGGTATGCATTTGCAGGGGTTGTTTGATTTTAGGGTCATAGGTCTTTGAGGCTTCACACCAGGAGGGCATGAAAGAAAGTTGCGGGTTTTGATAGCCGTGCACAGAGGGTGCATTTCTGAATTCTGTGGGTTCAGACAAAGGCATGCAAGGAGGGTACAGTAGCTGAAATCATTAACTCAGAGGAAGACCTCAAGGTTACTGAACACCTTGGAGGCAGGGCTATGTATGAGAGACACAGTTACAGACATAAACTCTCCTGTGAGTTCTGTAAGGCTCTGCCAGGAGGGCATTGAGCCTATGCACAGGCTGCATTGAGGAAGAACTCTACTATGAGTTCATACATAAGTTAGAATAACCGAGGAATCTAGATGCTCTGCCAGGTGGGCATTGAGCAGGTGCAAGGAGCGCTCAGGGAGAGAACTCTTTGAGTTCTGCAATTTGAAGAAGAATCCAAGGAGAAGGATCTTCACAGGGTTACTGAACACCCTGAATAATCAATAATAGGTTGCTTGAGTAGAGGATAGCCGGGAGGGCATCGTGTTTTTCTGTCTGAAGGAGATAGGGTAAAAGGATCGAGTTCCTTAAGAGATCTGAGTAATGGGAGAGGTAAGAAGAGATAGAACTTTGCGTGCAAAGACTCTGCAAGGAGTGTAGAATTCGAGAAATCCTTTGAGGATTCGAGAATGAAAGCTCAGGAGGAACAACGTCGTTGAGAATGCGGGAAAGACTCAAAGTTGAAGAGCTCACAGAAGAAAGGCAAAGGTCAAGGCCTTTAGCACTTGGAAAATCTTCCAAGTATCGAAAGAAAGCACATGTTCAAAAGGAAGCACAACAACCATCGGATCAGGCTGAGGAAGAGATCTGGACCGTTTGTTTTCCACGTCCAGGGAGCAGCAGGAGAGTGCACAGAGCAGGAGCAGTTGTGAGCCGTTGGATCTCACACGGATCACCGATAGTGATCGGATTGATCGGAAGCTGCACGAGGTTTAATCCTTAAACACACAGAGCAGAGGAGAGAAGTCCCAAAGAGTGCAGAGTTATCGGGATTTTAGAATTCAAGATTTTGGAGGTCCTGATGACGAGAGATCGAGACACTCCATGGTGAAAGTCCCAAAATAGCAAAAAGGATTCACAGTCGTCCATCTAATGAGGACACGTGTCGCGAGATCACCCATTTCGGGGATTCAGACATCGGGAAACAGAAGAGGAGGATCATTTTGACTTCACACCTAGAGAAGTCCTGAAACGATTTGGACCGTCCATCCGTGGAGGACACGTGGCAGAGATCGAGAGTCCATCGATATTTCAGATACCAGGGATTCAAGTTGATAGAGGATTTGTGTCACTGGAGGTCGCAAGTTGCGAAATCGCGAAATGATGAGGACCGTCCATCTAAGGGAGGACACGTGGAAGCAATCCAGGATTTTGGGGAAAATCCTGAAAGGAAGAGTCCATCGGGATTTCAGAAATTGGGAATTCGGGAGTCCCGTTGACAAGAGATTGGGCTCTTGTATTGATAAGTCCCGAAGGGAATAAGACTGCGATCTTATGAGAAGTGGTCATATGGACCAAAGCATAGTCCAGGGGGCTAATTGTTGTGAACGCCATTTCAATGTTTTGGCATTTCGGTGATTGGGAGATCAAGAGGACAGAGAACTCTTGACTTCAGGAAACAGAAAGTCCCGAAACCCGAAATATAATTTCCTGTTGGGGAAAAAGTCACAGACGTGCAGAGGTCATGGCCGAGAACAGAAGGACCTGTGGATTGGAAATTTGAGATTCTAGCAGGGAATCAAAAGAGCCGCTTCGGCTCAAGGGGAATTTGAACGATCATGTGAGTGTACTTCGACCTAAGGGTTAGAAGGGGTCTGCGTCAAGTTATGGTATCAGAGCCGGATTTCATCTGTATATTTCAGGTGAAGTGAGGAGAAGGCAAAGGAAGACAAAGCATTGGAGACTCTGTGATGGTTGTTTGTAGGTAGGCAACAATCAAGGAGACGATCAGGAGGACTGTAGGAGAGGCTGGAGACACTCGGGGTTACAAAGTGATAGCGGTATATTTTCCAGGAGGGTAGATAGACAGCAAGATGGCTATTGAAGGCCGTAGATATGCTGGAAGGAAAGACCTAGATCTGATGAGAAAAGCAGAAATAGATGAAGAGCTCACTGATATAAGGGCGGAGATAGAAAATCTTGCATTGTGGATGCATCATAATGCTAAGCCGTGATGGGTATATGAATGGCCCATGAGGAAGGCGAAGGAAAAATGGCCAGTCAAGGAGTTGATGTCTAAAAGAGAGCGTAGGTTGTTAAGAGGATGGTTGAGGCATGCTGAAAACCTCGATGAAACTGAGGAGATGGTTCAGGTATGTGAACCATAGACTGGGAGAAACCTCGATAGTGAGGATGAATTGGGATCAGCTGAAGATCTCAAGGACTGTCGGGAGGGCAGCCTAGAAATTCCCAATTGCCAGGAGGGCAAGGAGTTGAGATTTCTGTGGGATCTCATAGAATGTCATGAGGACAGCGAGGGAATTTCACATTGCTAGGAGGGAAATGAGATGAGGTCACTGTGGGATCTCATAGACTGCCAGGAGGGTAGCAGGAAAATCCCAATTTTCCAGGTGGGCATGGGAGAAAAAATGGGACTATTTGAGAGACTCATGAACTCAGAGATGAGTTTAGATCAACCCGAGGAGTTGACAGAGAATATGAGTTCAGAGGTGGATTTGGATCAGCCAGAGAAGCTGACAGAGAAGAAAGATCGAAGAAATCTTCTAATGGTTGGAGGAATTCAGATATTCCTGCCACATAGCCCAGAGGGGGCAAAGATCTGTGTTGTAGATGAAGCAACAACAACAAGAGAAAGACAACTAGCTTTGACTGTCAAAGAAGAATTGGAGAAGGTATTAGAAGCTGCCCAAACAGAGGAAGATGAGCCTTCTAAGGAGTGGCTCAATATTTTCAGCCAGGAATCTGAAAAGACTGCAACATTAGAGCTTGAAGAAGTTGAAGAAGAAGAGGTAGACAACATGATCTTTGTTGATCTATGTGAACAGATTGAAGCCCTGAAGAGGAGGGTGATAGTGCAGAGCTTGGACGTCCAACAAGTCAAGTTGGAAGCAGATGAAGGGAAAATGCAGTTGAGGAGACTGCATGAACAGGGCCAGCGACTGGAGCAGCTAGACAAAGTGATCGAGGAGATCAGGAAGCTGATGGTAGAGTTAGCAGAGACTTCCAGCAAGGAGAAGCTGGGCAGAAAAGCAGCAGCGCAACAGAAGAAGTAGTAGCAAGGAGATGGAGCAGATGAACAACTCCAAAAATTTGTTTGGGATCCAAGAGGATTTCAACAGCTGAGATGGGAAGCTCATGAACAGGAGCTCATGAATTTTGAAGCTGAGGACTATGATGCAGAAGCATCTCTCCAGGTCATCCAACCAACCAACCAATGCACGCATTCAACGGGAAGAGGCGCAACCTCATTTCAAATTTGAAATTGAATGTAATTAATATTGTAGGTTGTTGAGCCATGGAGCCGTGCCTTTGCGCAAGCATTAGAGTAGATAGCCTTGAATGTTTGAAAGGCTGAGATCTGGATCTGATTCTGGACTAGAAAACCCATTCAATGTAATTGAATAGGGTAGGTGAGTTTGGAGGGAAGAGCTCAAAGAGACCCCTCATGTAAAAGATCGAGAGATCTTCTTTGTATTATCAGAGATCAGAGAGAGATCAAAGAGTAGGAAGAGAGAGTAGAGAAGGAGCCGAGACTCTGTTGAAGTTCATGCTCAAGAACACCTTTGTAAATAGGCATTTTTATTAATACAAACTGAAGCAGTTTTTCCTGCAAGTATTTCTGTGTTGAATGAATGTCTATGTGTGTTCTTTATATGCTATAGATGTATGTTGTAGGTATGCATTTGTAGGGGTTGTTTGATTTCAGGGTCAGAGGTCTTTGAGGCTTCACACCAGGAGGGCGTGACAGAACGCTGTTGGTTCTGATAGCTATCCACAGAGGGTGCATTTTTGAATTCTGCGGGTTCAGACAAAGGCGTGCCAGGAGGGCACAATAGCTGAAATCATTAGCTCAGAGGAAGACCTCAAGGTTACTGAACACCTTAGAGGTAGGGTTGTGTATCAGAGACACAGTTGCAGACAAAAAATCTGTTGTGATTTCTGTAAGGCTCTGCCAAGAGGGAATTGAGCGTAAGCATAGGATGCATTGAGGAATAACTCTGTTGTGAGTTCAGACAGAAGTTAGAATCACTGAGGATTCTAGATGCTCTACTAGGTGGGCATTGAGTAGGTGTAAGGAGCGCACAAGGAGAGAACTCTTTGAGTTCTGTAATTTGAAGAAGAATCCATGGAGAAGGATCTTCACAGGGTTACTAAACACCCTGAATACTCAACAATAGGTTGCTTGAGCAGAGGATAGCCAGGAGGGCATCGTGTTTCTCCGTCTGAAGGAGAAAGGGTAAAAGGACCGAGTTCCTTAAGAAATATGAGTAACGGGAGAGATCAGAAGAGATAGCACTTTGCGTGCAAAGACTCTGCGAGGAGTGAAAAAGTTGAGAAATTCTTTGAGGATTCGAGAACGAAAGCTCAGGAGGAACAACGTCATTGAGAATGTGGGTGAGACTCAAAGTTGAAGAGCTCATAGAAGTAAGGAAAAGGTTGAGGCATTTAGCACTTGGAAAATATTCCAAGTATCGGAAGAAAACACCTATTCAAAAGGAGGCACAACAACCATTGGATCAGGCTGAGGAAGAGATCTGGACCATTTGTTTTCCACGTCTAGGGAGCAGTAGGAGAGTGCACAGAGTAGGAGAAGTTGTGAGCCATTGGATCTCACACGGATCATTGATAGCCATCAGATTAATTGGAAGCTGCATGGGGTTTAATCCTTAAATGAGAAGAGCAGAGGAGAGAAGTCCCGAAGAGTGCAGAGTTATCGGGATTTCAGACTTCGTGATTTCAGAGGTCCTGATGACGAGAGATAGGGACACTCCATGGTGAAAGTCCCGAAATAGAGAAAAGGATTCGCAGTCGTCCATCTGAGGAGGACATGTGTCGTGAGATCACCCATTTTGGGGATTTGGACATCGTGAAACAAAAGAGGAGGATCATTTTGACTTCACACCTGGTGAAGTCCCGAAACGATCTGGAACATCCATCTGTGGAGGACACATGGTAGAGATCGAGAGTCCATTGATATTTCGGATACTGGGGATTCAAATTGACAGAGGATTTGTGTCGCTGGAGGTCGCAAGTCATGAAATCGCAAAACGACGAGGACCATCTATCTGAGGGAGGACACGTGGCAACAATCCAATATTTCGGGGAAAATCTAGAAAGGAAGAGTCTATCGGGATTTCGGAAATCGGGAATTCGGGAGTCCCGTTGACAAGAGGTTGGGCTCTCATATTGATAAGTCCCGAAGGGAATAAGACTGTGGTCTTATGAGAAGTGGTCATATGGACCAAAGCATAGCCCAGGGGGCTAATTGTTGTGAATGTCATTTCAACTTTTCGACATTTCGGTGATCGGGAGATCAAGGGGACAAAGAAATATTGACATCGGGAAACAAAAAGTCTCAAAACCTGAAATATAATTTCCTATCGGGGAAAAATTCACAGACGTGCAGAGGTCATGGCCGAGAACAGAAGGACCTGTGGATCATAAATTTGAGATTCCAGCAGGGAATCAAAAGAGTCGCTTCAGATCAAGGGGAATTTTAACGATCTTGTGAGTGAACTTTGGCCCGAGGTTCAGAAGGGGTCCATGTCAAGTTATGGTATCAGAGTCGGATTTCATTTGTATATTTCAGGTGAAGTGAGGAGAAGGCAAAGGAAGACAGAGCATTGGAGACTCTATGATGGTTGTTTGCAGGTAGGAAACAATCAAGGAGATGGTTAGGAGGACTATAGGAGAAGCTGGAGACACTCGGGGTTACAAAGTGACAGCGGTAGATTTTCTAGGAGGGCAGATAGACAACAAGATGGATATTGAAGGCCGTAGATATGCTGGAAGGAAAGACCCAAAGCTAATGAGAAAAGTAGAAATAGATGAAGAGATCGCTGATATAAGGGCGGAGATACAAAATCTTGCATTGTGGATGCATCAGAACGCCAAGTCGTGATGGGTATATGAATGGCCCATGAGGAAGGCGAAGGCAAAATGGCCAGTCAAGGAGTTGATGGCTAAAAGATAGTGTAGGCTATTAAGAGGATGGTTGAGGTATGCTGAAAACCTCAACAGACCTGAGGAGATGGTTCAGGTATGTGAACCAGAGACTGGGAGAAACCTTGGTAGTGAGGATGAATTGGGATCAGCTAAAGATCTCAAGGACTGCCAGGAGGGCAGCCTAGAAATTCCAAATTTCCAGGAGGGCAAGGAGTTGAGATTTCTATGGGATCTCACAGAATGTCATGAGGACAGCCGGAGAATTTGACATTGTCAGGAGGGCAATGAGATGAGGTCACTACGGGATCTCATAGACTTCCAGGAGGACAACAGGAAAATCCCAATTTTCCAGGTGGGCATGGGAGCAGAAATGGGACTATTTGAGAGTCTCATGAACTCAGAGGTGAGTTTAGATCATCCCAAGGAGATGACATAGCATATGAGCTCAGAGGTGGATTTGGATCAGCCAGAGAAGCTGACAGAGAAGGAAGATTAGAGAAATCTTCTAATGATTGGAGGAATTCAGATATTCCTACCACATAGCCCAGAGGAGGCAAATATCTGTGTTGCATATGAAGCAACAACAACAAGAGAAAGACAACTAGATTTGACTGTCAAAGAAGAATTGGAGCAGGTGCTAGAAGCTGCCCAAACAGAGGAAGATGAGAATTCTGAGGAGTGGCTCAATATTTTCAGCCAGGAAGCTGAAAAGACTGCAACATTGGAGCTTGTAGAAGCTGAAGAAGAAGAGGTAGATAGAATGAGATTTGCTGATCTGTGTGAATAGATTGAAGCCCTGAAGAGAAGGGTGATAGTGCAGAGCTTGCACATCCAACAAGTCAAGTTGGAAGCAGATTAAGGGAAAATTCAGCTGAGGAGACTGCATGAACAGGGCTAGCCACTGGAGCAGTTGGACGAAGTGATCAAGGAGATCAGGAAGCTAATGGTAGAGTCAGCAAAGACTTCCAACAAGGAAAAGTTGGGCAGAAAAGCAGCAGCAACAGTAGCGCAGCAGAAGAAGAAACTCCAGGGAGATGGAGCAGATGAACAACTCCAGAAATTTGTTTGGGATCTAGGAGGATTTCAACAGTTGAGATGGGAATCTCATGAGTAGGAGCTCAAGAATTTTGCAGTTGAGGAGTATGATGCAGGAGCATCTCTCCACGTCAGCCAACCAACCAACCAACTCACACATTCAATGGGAAGAGGCGCAGCCTCATTTCAAATTTGAAATTGAATGTAATTAATGTTGTAGTCTATTGATCCATGGAGACGTGCCTTTGTGCAAGCATTAGAGTATATAACCTTGAATGTTTGTAAGGCTGAGATCTAGATCCGATTCTGGACTAGACAACCCATTCAATGTAATTGGATAGGGTAGGTGAGTTTGGAGGGAAGAGATCAAAGAGCCCCCTCATGTAAAAGATCAAGAGATCTTCTTTGTATTATCAAAGATCAGAGAGTAGGAAGAGAGAGTAGAGAAGGAGCTGAGACTCTGTTGAAGTTTGTGCTTAAGAACACCTTTGTAAAGAGGCATTTTTATTAATACAAACAAAAGAAGTTTTTCCTGCAAGTATTTCTGTGTTGAATGAATGTCTATGTGTGTTCTTTATATGGCGTAGATGTATGTTGTAGGTATGCATTTGTAGGGGTTGTTTGATTTCAGGGTCAGAGGTCTTTGAGGCTTCACACCAAGAGGGCATGACAAAACGCTGCTAGTTCTAATAGCCGTGCACATAGGGTGCATTTCTGAATTTTGCGGGTTCAGACAAAGGCGTGCCAGGAGGGAATAGTAGTTGAAATCATTAGCTCAGAGGAAGACCTCAAGGTTACTGAACACCTTGGAGGCAAGGCTGTGTACCAGAGACATAGTTGCAGACATAAACTCTGTTGTGAGTTCTGTAAGGCTCTGCTAGGAGGGCATTGAGCATATGCATAGGCTGCATTGAGGAATAACTCTAATGTGAGTTCAAACATAAGTTAGAATCACTGAGGATTCTAGATGCTTTGCCAGGTGGGCATTGAGCAGGTGCAAGGAGTGCAGAGGGAGAGAGCTCTTTGAGTTCTGTAATTTGAAGAAGAATCCAAGGAGAAGGATCTTCACAAGGTTACTAAACACCATGAATACTTAGCAATAGGTTGCTTGAGCAGAGGATAGACAGGAGGGCATCGTGTTTCTTCGTCTGAAGGAGAAAGGGTAAAAGGACTGAGTTCCTTAAGAAATCTGAGTAACGGGAGAGCTCAGAAGAGATAACACTTTGGGTGTAAAGACTTTGCAAAGAGTGCAAAAGTGGAGAAATCCTTTTAGGATTCGAGAACGAAAGCTCAGGAGGAACAATGTCATTGAGAATGCGGGCGAGTCTCATAGTTGAAGAGCTCGCAGAAGAAAGGAAAATGTCGAGGCCTTTAGCACTTGGAAAATATTCCAAGTATCGGAAGAAAGCACCTGTTCAAAAGGAGGCATAGCAGCCATTAGATTAGGTTGAGGAAGAGATCTGGACCGTTTGTTTTCCATGTCCAGGGAGCAGGAGGAGAGTGCACAGAGCAAGAGCAGTTGTGATCCATTGGATCTCATACGGATCACCGATAGCCATCAGATTGATCGAAAGCTTCACATGGATTAATCCTTAAATGCGCAGAGCAGAGGAGAGAAGTCCCAAAGAGTGCAGAGTTATCAAGATTTCAGACTTCAGGATTTCGGAGGTCTTGATGACGAGAGATCGGGACACTCCATGGTGAAAGTCCCGAAATAGAGAAAAGGATTCATAGCCGTCCATCTAAGGAGGACACGTGTCGCGAGATCACCCATTTTGGGGATTCAAACATTGGGAAACAAAAGAGGAGGATCATTTTGACTTCGCACTTGGTGAAGTCCCGAAACGATCTGGACCGTCCATCCGTGGAGGACATGTGGCGGAGATTGAGAGTCCATTGATATTTCGGATATTGGGGATTCGAATTGACAGTGGATTTTGTGTCACTGGAGGTCGCAAGTCGTGAAATCGAAAAACGACAAGGACCGTCCATTTGAGGGAGGACACATGGCAGCAATCCAAGATTTCGAGGAAAATCTAGAAAGGAAGAGTCCATCAGGATTTCGGAAATCGGGAATTCGGGAGTCTCGTTGACAAGAGGTCGGGCTCTCATATTGATAAGTCCTGAAGGGAATAAGACTGCGATCTTATGAGAAGTGGTCATATGGACCAAAGCATAGCCCAGGGGGCTAATTGCTGTGAACATCATTTCAATGTTTCGACATTTCGGTGATCGGGAGATCAAGGGGACAGAGAACTCTTGACATCGGGAAACAAAAAGTCCCAAAACCCGAAATATAATTTCCTGTTGGGGAAAAAGTCACAGACGTGCATAGGTCATGGCCGAGAACAGAAGGACCCGTGGATAGGAAATTTGAGATTCCAACAGGGAATCAAAATAGCCGCTTCAGCTCAAGGGGAATTTGAACAATCCTGTGAGCGGACTTCGGCCTAAGGGTCAGAAGGGGTCCGCGTCAAGTTATGGTATCAGAGCCATATTTCATTTGTATATTTCAGGTGAAGCGAGGAGAAGGTAAAGGAAGACAGAGCGCTAGAGACTTTGTGATGGTTGTTTGCAAGTAGGCAACAATCAAGGAGACGGTCAGGAGGATTGTAGGAGAGGTTGGAGACACTCGGGGTTACAAAGTGACAGCGGTAGATTTTCTAGGAGGGAAGATAGACAACAAGATGGATATTGAAGGCCATAGATAGGCTGGAAGCAACAACACGATAAAGACAACTATCTTTTACTGTCAAATAAGAATTGGAGCATGTGTTAGAAGTTGCCGAAATAGAGGAAGATGAGCATTCTGAGGAGTGCTCAATATTTTCAGCCAGGAAGATGAAAAGACTACAAAATTGGAGCTTGCAGAAGCTGAAGAAGAAGAGGAAGACATCATGAGCTTTGTTGATTTGTGTGAATAGATTGAAGCCCTGGAGATAAGGGTGATAGTGTAGAGCTTGCAATCCAACAAGTCAAGTTGGAAATAGATGAAGGGAAAATGCAGCTGAAGAGACTACATGAACAAGGCAAGCCACTGGAGTAGTTGGAGGAAGTGATTGAGGAGATCAGGAAGATGATGGTAGAGTCAACAGAGACTGCCAGCAAGGAGAAGCTGGGCAGAAAAGAAGCAGTGCAACAGAAGAAGCAACAGTAGGGAGATGGAGCAGATGAACAACTCCAGAAATTTGTTTGGGATCCAAGAGGATTTCAACAGCTGAGATGGGAAGCTCATGAGCAGGAGCTCATGAATTTTACAGCTGAGGAGTATGATGCAGGAGCATCTCTCCATGTTAGCCATCCAACAAGCCAGCCCACATCAACGCACACATTCAATGGGAAGAGGCGCAACCTCATTTCAAATTTGAAATTGAATGTAATTAATGTTGTAGGCTGTTGAGCCATGGAGCTGTGCCTTTGCTCAAGCATTAGAGTAGATAGCCTTGAATGTTTGTAAGGCTGAGATCTAGATCAGATTCTGGACTAGACAACCCATTCAATGTAATTGAATAGGGTAGGTGAGTTTGGAGGGAAGAGCTCAAACAACCCCCTCATGTAAATCATCGAGAGATCTTCTTTGTATTATCAGAGATCAGAGAGAGATCAGAGAGTAGGCAGAGAGAGTAGAGAAGGAGCCAAGACTCTGTTGAAGTTCATGCTCAAGAACACCTTTGTAAAGAGGCATTTTTATTAATACAAACTGAAGCAGTTTTTCCTGCAAGTATTTCTGTGTTGAATGAATGTCTATGTGTGTTCTTTATATATTGTAGATGTATGTTGTATTTATGCATTTGCAGGGATTGTTTGATTTCAGGGTCAGAGGTCTTTGAGGCTTCACACCAGGAAGGTGTGACAGAACGTTGTGGGTTCTGATAGCCGTGCAGAGAGGGTGCATTTCTAAATTCTGTGGGTTCAGACAAAGGAGTGCCAAGAGGGCACAATAGCTGAAATCATTAGCTCAGAGGAAGACCTCAAGGTTACTGAACACCTTGGAGGAAGGGCTGTGTATGAGAGACACAATTGCAGACATAAACTTTGCTGTGAGTTCTGTAAGGCTCTGCCAAGAGGGCATTGAGCGTATGCACAAGCTACATTGAGGAAGAACTCTGTTGTGAGTTTAGATAGAAGTTAGAATCACTGAGGATTATAGATGCTCTGCCAGGTGGGCATTGAGCAGGTGCAAGGAGCACACAGGGAGAGAACTCTTTGAGTTCTGTAATTTGAAGAAGAATCCAAGGAGAAATATCTTCACAGGTTTACTGAACACCCTAAATACTTAGCAATAGGTTGCTTGAGCAGAGGATAGCCAGGAGGGCATCATGTTTCTTTGTTTGAAGGAGAAAGGGTAAAAGGACCGAGTTCCTTAAGAGATATGAGTAACGGGAGATCTCAAAAGAGATAGCACTTTCCGTGCAAAGACTCTGCAAGGAGTGTAGAATTCAAGAAATCCTTTGAGGATTTGAGAACGAAAGACCAGGAGGAACAATGTCGTTGAGAACGTGGGTGAGACTCAAAGTTGAAGAGCTCACAGAAAAAAGGCAAAGGTCGAGGCCTTTAGCACTTGGAAAATCTTCCAAGTATAAGAAGAAAGCAGTTGTTCAAAAGGAGGAACAGTAGCCATCAGATGAGGCTGAGGAAGAGATCTGGACTGTTTGTTTTCCACGTCTAGGGAGTAGCAAGAGAGTGCATAGAGCAGGAGCAGTTGTGAGCCATTGGATCTCACACGGATCACCGATAGCCATCACATTTATCGGAAGCTACACGAGGTTTAATCCTTAAGAATGCAGAGCAGAGGAGATAAGTCCCAAAGAGTGCAGAGTTATCGAGATTTCGGACTTCGGGATTTTGGAGGTCCTGATGACGAGAGATCGGGACACTCCATGGTGAATGTCCCGAAATAGAGAAAAAAATTCGTAGCTGTCTATATGAGGAGGAAACGTGTCACGAGATCACCCATTTTGGGGATTCAAACATCGGGAAATAGAAGAGGAGGATCATTTTGACTTCGCACCTGGTGAAGTCACGAAATGATCTGGACCGTCCATCCGTGGAGGACATGTGGCGGAGATCAAGATTGCATCAGTATTTCAGATACGAGGTATTTGAATTGACAGAGGATTTGTGTCACTGGAGGTCACAAGTCGTGAAATCACGAAACGACGAGGACCATCCATCTGAGGGAGGACATGTGGCAGCAATCTAGGATTTTGGGGAAAATATTGAAAGGAAGAGTCCATCGGGATTTCAAAAATCAGGAATTCGGGAGTCTCATTGACAAGAGGTCGGGCTCTCGTATTGATAATTCCTGAAGGGAATAAGACTGTAGTCTTATGAGAAGTGGTCATATGGACCAAATCATAGCCCAGGGGGCTAATTGCTGTGAACGTTATTTCGGCGTTTCAGCATTTCGGTGATCGGGAGATCAAGGGGACATAGAACTCTTGACATCGGGAAACAGAAAGTCCCTGAACCCGAAATATAATTTCCTGTCGGGGAAAAATTCACAGACGTGCAAAGGTCGTGGCCGAGAACAGAAGGACCTGTGGATCGGAAATTTGAGATTCCAGTAGGGAATCAAAAGAGCCGCTTCGGCTCAAGGGGAATTTGAATGATCCTGTGAGCAAACTTCGGCCCGAGGGTCAGAAGGGGTCTGCTTCACCTTCCATGGTATAGTGCACACATGTACCACGCACTAAAATGATGAAGTTTTCACATTCCAGGATACCGTGCCCAACAAACTTAAGTGTGCATGATTTTGAGGTCATAGAGCCTTTATGTATATGTTGTTTTTTATAGGCTGGTGAGCCAATTATTATAAGCTAGGAGGCTTATGTGTTGAATTAGGCCGGAGAGCCTAGATCTTAAAGGCCAGTGAGCCTATTTTTGTATATTTATTATCATTAATATAATACATCGTTGTGTGTAGACCGACCACGATAAAAGATTATGGGGGATCAAACTCCACTAGTTAGGGAAAGGGAGGCTAAACATTAAGGATACAGGATAAGATAGGGAGCTTAAGCCAAAAAGGGATATTATATTAATATTCCTTAAAGTATAAAGTATGGATAATTATTTTATACTAAGTTCTAAGGATGGGGACAAGTGGGAAAATTAGTCCTCAACATGACAAGTGTCATGTTGGGAACATGCATACATATAGTTTGGACTTAGTTCATTTCCCAGATTCCATCATCATGCACTCACTGATTCAACTGTCCTCTGTACCTTCCTCTCACTATACACATACTTGTATCTGTACCTCGATTGACTTAGGAGCTGGACTGAAGAAGCAGGCTGTCAGGCTTGTGGGTTTGAAGAGGTGGTTTGTCAGGCCCATGGACTGAAGAAGCAGGTTGTCAGGCCTGTAAGCAACTCTCTCCAGGTGAGAGAGGTTGTTGGGGAAGTGATTTTCCTAGAGGGAGATGAACGATGGTTATAGTTCTTTTAGAATTCCTATCTGGCTTGTTGCTGAAGCCCTAGAAGGGAAGTGGGGTAGTCGAAGGAATGTTGAGTAGAGAAGGGGCACACTTCCTAGGGTGGGACAAGCATGCAGGGAATGAGAGGTTGTAGGTTGTTAGTGTGATTTGTCTCCTGGGATGGAATCATTCATGTTGACTGTGCAACTTCCAGTTGTCTCAACCTAGCCTAGGAATCCCTTTACCCAGGTGGATTTTAGTCCCATCTTGGGGGTGAGCCACTGCTCAGAGTGATGAGTAGTGTGATCTAAGGCTGGGAGGTTCGTGGAAGGTATGCACACATTTGGTGATATTTTTACCAAGATAAGTGTCCATTTTGTGTTAAATTACATGTTGCATCATTATGTATGCATTTATTTTTTTTGGTTTTTCTTGTGTGTGATGCATGTGTATTATTATTATTATTTTGTATGAATCTGTGCATTTGCATAATGTGTTTGTCTATTTTAAGTTTTATATATAAAGTTATGAAAGAGTTTATGTGTGTATATGTTTTAATTTTGTATATAGTTCAAAACAATAATGTGGCATATCCCAGTTGGATGTTGGGGATGCCATAGTATGGTATCAGAGCTCCAGTTTTCAACACTGAACCTGGATGGGTCGAGCAAGTTGAATTGAAGAAAAATTTCACAGAGAATTGATTTTGAAGTGGCCAAATTTCAACCTACAGAGCATCCATTGTAAAAATTAGAATCAATTGCATGGAATTGGGCAAAAGCCCCAATTTTTGTTGTTAAATTCATGGGAAAATTGAGAAATTTGGCCAAGTGGTGAGATATTCTTAATTTAATATCTATTATAGAAAATTCATACCTGGAATTGGTCGAATTTGAAGTTACAGGGAAGCCATGACAGATGGAACGAGATTAGTTGATTAAAAATTCTCAATTTGTGAATTGAGTTTGGGAAAAATTCATTCCAGGAATGTCAACTAACAATGAATTGTTGTGGGAGAGGTTGAATTGGTGTTATCAAAGTGAAATTGAACAAATTTCATAGTTGCAGAATGTCTATGGTAAAAATTGGGAAATGTTTTGTTAAAAGCCTCAATTTCTGTAGTGGAATTCACGAGGGATTGATGCGCAAAAAAATGAATGTGCACAAATGTGCACACTAAAAATGCATGATGCGCAGAGAAAATCTTGTGATGTGTGGAAAATAAGGGTGCATGGTTGCATGCACTAAAATTTGGTGTTGTGGATTACAAGTTGGGATGCACAGAAAAATAATGGTGTGTAGGTGTGCGCACTTAAATTTGGCATTGCGCAGTGCAGAGTGGTAATGCATGAAAAATATTGGTGCATGGGTTTGTGCACTTAAATTTGGTATTGCATGCTGCAGAGTGGTAATGCGTGGAAAATAATGGTGCACGTGTAACGTCCCCTGGTCACCTTGGTCGTGGATAGGCCACTACTTCAAAATCAAAATGTTTTGATACAGATCTATAGCACACCCCAGTATTAAGCCATTTTACTATGCATGCTCTGTTCGAGCTCACACACAGACATATATATATATATATATATATATATATATATATATATATATAAAATACAAATTTTAAACAGACATAAACATTCTTCTACAATATATATTAATACAGAATTCACAGTAATCCTACACATGCAACATATATAGGAAAAAATCATAACATTATAACACATGTGCAAGATGCACAAAATACAATTAACATAGAATTGGTACTTAGGTTTTTATGAGAAGAAAACCAACTGCATGCAGACCTTCCACGAACCTCCCAACCTTAGACCATGCTGCTCCGAGCTATCAACAGTGGGTCACCCTCGAGCTGGGACTAAAATCCACCCATAGTAAAGGAAATCCTAGGCTAGGCTAAGACTACATAAAGTTGCACAATGCAACAAGAAGGATTCCTTTCAAGGAGCCCACTTACACCCACTTCTCATAGGATATCATTCCCCACATGCATGTCCCACCCCCAAAATATACACCTTCACTGTTCCACAGTCTATTAGATTCTCCACTTCCCTTCTAGGGCTTCAAAAATAGGTATGATAAGGAATTCTCAGAGCTCTATAGCCGCTCTTGGACTCCCTCCAGGAGAAATCACTTCCCCAACAATCTCTCTCACCTGGAGAGAGTTTCTCATAGGCCTGACAACTTGCTTTTTCAACTCATGGGCCTGATAGCCCACATCTTCAAACCAAAGGCGTGACAAGCTTCTTATTTTTTCCATCTCTTAAGTCCAACAGGTAAACACAGTAGCAAAATCGAGTAAGGAAAGGGATGGCTTAGAAAATTACATAGGTTCATGATGGCAGAGTGCTCAACAATGGTGGAAATGGATGACTGCATACCTACTCAGTGCATGAGAGAATGGGACAAGGGATGGAAAGAATGGTCATAATGGTGAGAGAGAACTCGTGAGGAAATATGGCAAGAATGGATAGTGAACCCCCACAGTGATGGAATTTCCTACATAAATTTTCATGCATCCTGGATGACACTTGGCTCTCTAGGAGCTCGTTCCTATCCACTTGGAGTTCATTCCTCTCCCCAAAGGAACTTGGGATAACATGTTATGTCCAACCTTATTCTTTTAGGAATATATTATAATATTCCCTTGGGTTAAGCCCTCAATATTAGCCCCTTTTTCCTAGTCTCTCAGCCCCCTTCCCTTTCCCTTCCTAGTGGAGCTTAGCCCACCATAACTCTTTCTTCGTGGTTGGTCTACAAGAAGTGATGCATTTTTTTATTAATGATCTGCATAATTACATATACAAAAATAGGCTCACTGGCCTTTTCATCTAGGCTCTCTGACCTAATAAACACATAAGCCTCCCAACTTATAAATAATTGTCTCACTAGCCTATGAACTTCATTAAACATCATTACAATTCAATAGGGGCTCAACCTTAGGGTATTACAATCCCCTCCACTTATTTTTGCACTGTCTTTAGTGCAACTCATTTACATAAGATCTACAATATTTTCAAAAATATTCAAAAAGATGTGGTTATTCTGCCTGCATAACATCTTCATGCTCCCAAGATGGGTCCTCAGGATTGTACTGGGTCCATTGGACCTTTACAATCCCTATGGATCAATTCTAGAGCTATTTGATTTTTCGTTCCAAAATGCATACCAGATGGACTTGAAAAGTGCTTTCTTTCTCTACTTGAATCACATTCCAATCAATAACATGATTAACATCATGTATATACTTCTTAAGCAGTGATACATGGAATACATTATGTATAGACATAGATGTAGGAATGGAATCATATAAGATATTGGTCCAATCCTCTTTATGATTTCAAATGGCCCACAATATTTGGTTGCCAACTTGGAACAATTTCCCAACTTCAGGGAACTTTTGTTGGCCTTCACCTTCAAGAAAACATGATCAACCACTTTAAATTCCATGTGACTTATGCCCTTGTCAGCATATATTTTATGCCTATATTGGGTATCCTTTAAATTCTATTTAATCTTCAACATTTTCTCTTCCATTTCTCTGAGAAACTATGGCCCAATCACTTCTCTGTCAGCTGGGTTGTCCCAACTTACTAGTGTGTTTCACTTTCTGAGTTCCTCAAATGGGATAATCTTCAGTGATGCTTCATACCCATTGTTGTAGGAAAATTCCACCAAGTGTATATAATCTTCCCATTTATATGGTTTGTCCATCACATACATCCTTAGCATATCCTCTTTCACTTGGTTCACTCTCTTTGTTTTCCCATCAGACTTGGGATGATAAGCTATGCTGAAGTTCAGATTTTTTCTGAACCCTTTCAATAACACCTTCCAAAACTTTGAGGTAAACTTTGTGTCTTTGTCAGACACAATTTCCTTGGGTATGCCATGCAAGTGTTCTAATTCCCTCATATAGATATCGATAACATTGGTTTCCTTGTGAGTAACCTTCATAGGAATGAAATGGGTAGATTTAATAAGCTTGTCCACTACCACCATGATAACATCATGCTGCTTTCTTTTTCTGGGCAATTTGGTGATGAAATCCATTGTCACCACTTCCCACTTCCACTTAGGAATGGGTAATGGCTTCCGCAACCCAACTGGGTGTCTATGCTAAGCCTTGACCCTTTGACACTCCAATCATTTAGCTATGTATTCAAAAGTCTCCCTCTTCATGCCTGGCCAATAATATTGTCTCTTGACTGCTGAAACTATTTTTTGATATCCTCGGTGCCAAGCATAAGGTACATTATGCATCTCTTTTAAAATCATACTCCTCAATTCAGGAGAATTGGGTACATAAATTATGTTCATGTACAAGATAATTCCATCATTTCCCAATTCATAATCTTCAACTTTCTGTAGCATTTTTCCTTGCTGCAATTTTTTTACCAACTCCATGTACTACAAATCAGCTTTGCATCCTTAGAAATTCTTCCTTTAAGATCAATTTGATACATGCTAATGGTTGTAGCATGCAGTTCATGCACTCTCCTACTGAGTGCATCAACCACTTTGTTCTCCTTTCCTTTGATGTGCTTAATATCACAGTCACACTCATAGAGTAATTCCAACCATCTTCTCTGCCTGGCATTCAAAGTTAGTTGATCAAAAAAGTATTTCAGACCATTATGGTCTGTCCTTAGCTCAAACCTATTTCCCATGAGGTATTGCCTCCACTTCTTCAAGGTGTGCACTATGGCTTCCACTTCCAGATCATGAGTGGTATAGAGTCATTCATGATCTTTCAATTTTTTGGATTCAAAACATATCACAAACCTAGTATGACTGAGGAATCCACCAAGTTCTTCTTTGCATGCATCAGTGCAAACCACAAAATATTCATTTGGATTAGTAATCATCAGAATTGGAGCACTGGTTAACAACTGCTTCAATTGTTGGAAGCTATTTTCACATTCTGTTGTCCATTGAAACTTCACCCCCTTACTTTGCAAGGAAGTGATTGGGTGAGAAATTATTGAAAACCCTTGAATGAATCTTCTGTAGTAGCCAGATAGACCCATGAAGGATTTGAATTCAGTCACATTATTAGGTGTTTTCCACCCTTTAATAGCTTCGATATTTTCAGGGGCCACTTTTATCCCTTCTTCGGATATGATATGCCCCAAATAGCGAATTCAATTTTGATAAAATGAGCACTTTCTCAATTTGGCATACAAATGGTGCTCCATTAACACTTGTAATACCATTCTCAAATGATTCTCATGTTCTTCTTCTGACTTGGAATTGACAAGGATGTCATATAAAAATACAATGACAAACTTGTCTAAATATTCTCGGAAACCACCATTCATCAAACTCATGGAAACAAATGGTGCATTTGATAATCCAAATGGAACCACTATGAATTCGTCATGACCACACCTTATCCCGACGACAATATTTATGATGTTTTCATTTTTTATCCTTACTTGATGATATCCTAACCTGAGATAAATCTTTGATAATATCCGTGCATCCTTTAACTGATCAAAGAGATCATCAATCCTTGGAAAAGGATACTTGTTGTTTATAGTTACTTTATTTAATTGTCTAAAGTCAATGCACAATCTCAATGTCCCATATTTCTTCTTCAGGAATAAGACTAGGGAACCCCAAGGTGACACACTTGCGCGTATATACCCCTTCTTCAGAAGATCTTTAAGTTGAATTTTCAACTCCTTCAGCTTTGGTGTATTCATTCTATAGGGAGTCTTTGACGTTGGAGCTGCTCTAGACATCAAATTTATAGAGAAATCAATATCTCTCTTTGGGGGTAGTTCTGGTATCTCCTTAAAAAAATCCTCAAAATATTTCAGGACTGAGTGATTCTCCATATTTTATACCTTATCTTTAGGTGCTTCTTCCATATGGGCTGCAAATATTTTGCATCCCTTCCTGTAACACTTCTTTAGCTGCATTGTTGAGATCTCTCAGACAATAAATGCCCTAGGAATTCCTTCGATTGTTCTTGGGTTCCATTCCTCATCCAAGAAAGTAAATGCCTTTTTATGATAGTCTAAGACAACATGGTGTTGGTGCAACCAATCCATACCAATTAGACAATCATATGAACCCAATTGCAAGATGTTCAAATCTGCCTTGGTACTTATCCCATTCATGTCCACTAGACATGATTTAACATGCTCAACAACTTTTCTCTTGGCTCAGGTAGCTAGTTATACCAACCAATATTTCCCATGATTTCTTCTTGGCAAAATAAATCTATCCACAAATTTAGGATTGTTGACGGGCGAAATTGACCATCCGTCAACTGGGAGAGTGGAACCGGTCCGGGGTTGTCTAAATAACCCAAGCCGTTTGGAATGGACCACCCTGACGAGTTTAACGGCTCCGTTGGCCACCCTAAGGTCTTTTAAGAAAACCAAAGAGAAAACTAATCTAAACTAACTAAAATAAAAAAAACTAATTAAAAATGATAAAAAAAACTAAAACTAAATAAAAGAAACTAAACTAACTAAAACTAAACTAATACACTAATCTAATTAAAACAAACTACTAAACTAAACTAAAACTAAATATAACTTACAACAACTATTCTATACAATCTACTAATTACTATTATTACAATAACTCAAATCAACTATCTAATTACCAACTGCAATATTTCTTATTCACAAATGTACACTATAAACAACCTACAGATTTAATTAAAACCTGCAAAAACTCATGTGTTTTCTACCCTAAGACAACAAGATATGTTTTTGATTTTTATATTTTATGAAAAAGAAATAAAACTACTGAAATTAAACAATCTAATATATTTACTGAAATTAAACAATCTAATATCAATCTAATTAAGCTTATATCTAAATTAAACTACTTAATGAAAACAGTAAGGAAAAGATTAACTGACTTGGAAATGCTCCTAATTTGTCCCGTGTATAATAACTTCGAAGCTGGTTGGAGGAGGGAAACTCGCACCGGTTAGTCCGTAATATTTTCGTAAATGATTGGTTGTGCTGCACTTTGAAGTGTTAACAGGACAAACAAGACATAAAAGATAATAACAACTATATGATTACAAATCTCCGCAATAAGGGAAACCTGTTATGCAAAGACTCATATTTAACAATTCAATTCATGAAGAAGATAAACCTGTCATTCACAAACTGAATTAACAATTGTTATGTCTTTTATCTATTTGGAAGAGACAAGATATGGATTGCAGTGATTAAAATTATATCATTTGCACATGATTTAGATATCTAAAGTAGTCATAAACCATACACAAATTGATATACACAACATGAAACAAAATGTTGATATAATGAGAAGCTAAAGCTGTGAAAAAACACCAAATTCTCCTTCAGTCTGTATTAAATCTTCATATCCTTGTTCTCCCACGAATGAGGATGATCATTATTACAAAAATCATAAGTATATATAGGTCTCTTCACAAGGTAAAACTTCCTTGTGGATAATATCAAATTGTTTTACATAATCTGGGAGATATCCCAAAATCACCTAAACTAAGAAAATGAAATGCAAGTGAAATCTTTGAAACATCTCCTAACTGCTCATAAACTCAATTGCAAGTTCGAATTTACCTGCAATAGAACACAAATATCAAATTAGAAAGATATTTCAGTAACAAAACACTAAAAAATTGATCCTACAGACTTAGCTACAGAATCATCTGATTCTGTAGCTAGTCTAAAATAGCATACAAGACTAGATAGAAATCAAATCAAATCTTATCAAAAGAATCAAATCCAATTTAATTTCCTTTTAATAAATATCCAAAACGAATCACTATGATTCCAATGAGTTTATCATCCAAACTAACAAAATCGAAAAGGATGCAATCGAGACAGGGTAAGGATGCTCTGTTTTTTAGTTTCCATAAAATAAGGTCAAACCATAACATGACTGTTTCATAACAGATGAAATCAATGGTGAACCAAATCGTATAAGATACGATGCAATCATAATCCATACAATCATAATCGAACACAATCATAATCGATTTGTTACGGATGTAACAATGTGCATAGGATTCATATCGTTTTAATCAAATGCCAATATAGAAAGGCTGTTATGGTTATTGACAAATAAAACATTTATAACAACATCAAACTTCGCCATAGATTTGAATCGTTGAGCGTTTACACAGTCAGCAAACAGGATCACAATAACGATCACAACCATCACAAATCGACAAAGGTGATAATCGTAAACTGGGCAACAATCGCAACAAATCGGGGTTGAGTCAAATATTGCAACAAATCGTAATCCTGGGCATAATCACTTTCGTTCCCAAATCAAATTTAACAATATATTTGTTGCAATATGAACCGAGATGATAACACGGTTGAATGATGCGAATCGAACAGTTGCAATTTGGTTATGCATTAACAGAATGATATTCGAATTGGTCAAATCAGACACGGATTATAACATTATAACAGTTATGCCAACCATATCGTATAGAATATAACCAATTCAAATCGAACCATTGACTGTGTTCAAAATTGGAATACCAGAAACAACCTATGTTTAGAAAATATGTTAACAACTTCAATAAGCAACAGAGTATTCAATTCGAACCAAATTAAAACAATCAAATCCATAACATGATTAATCGAATCAAAGCTAAATCCAATCAAAACAAATCCAGGAAACGAAATTCGATTAATCAAAACAAAAATATGCATATAGTGCATGCTTATGTGTCAAAGAAAATCCACGCTGTAAACAGAGCTGTAGGTTTATCATATAAACATGTGATAATCATACCAGTCGGGTTGATCGAGCTATGCCAATTTTGAATTGACGACCGCTGTAGCCGACTCTACGTTTTTAAAAAAAATCGAACCTGTTGTTCGCTGCTTCTTATCAGTGGATGGCATCTTGTCCTTTTTACTAGAGAGCCTTGCAACTTGATCCTCCAGAGCATGAATTCTGGACTGTAGCATTGGCACGTCGAGGTAATACCTTTCTAACCATGAGCCACACTGATCACATGGTGGAGCAGCTGGTTGAGATAGAGCAGGAGGGGGTTTCGAAGAGTCACCGAGGGTTTCACGAGGCATTTTGATGCCTGGATAATTAGGATCATTTTGCAAGCAAGGTGGTAGGTTCTTCACAAAATCGTATGCGGGTTTATCACACAGACCTTTTGAATAGGGATACTCACTTGCCAGGTATCGTTCAACCTCTGAGTCAAAATATTCACTCACCATAATAGGGTCAGAGTTGATAGGAGTCGTCGGTTTGTTTATTTCCATGCGAGAGATTAAACGGGCGTTCTTTTTGCCTTTATAATTCGCATTAGGTTTGGCCTTAGGCCTTTTAGCCACGGGTTTAACATTTTCCACATGATTGGTCACAAAACTGGGTATGCCAATAGGTGAGTCGGGTAGGGGTTTAGGTAATAGAGCATTGTAAGGCACAGGGGGTACTAACTTGCTCTCGCTCACCACAGTTTTGTCAACCTGTGGTGGGCTTGAGTCCTCGAAATTATTTCGAATAAGAAAATCATTCCAACAGTCTCGGCGTAACCCCAAATGACAAACCACAAGCATTTTAATTAACCCAAAATGAAATAGGCTGTTATCGGCCTAGTTCCATTTGTATCTTTTAGACATTTTAAATAGACTCCTGTGTAGGTAGTAAGGCATATTAATCTCATAGCCCATGAAAACCATAAGTATCCGAAGGTGGTACAGGAAAACAAAACCATACCTGCCCTCGTAGGTAATGAACTTCTTGGTTATCATCAGCAAGTCATGCCATCGTTGCTTGAGCATGTTCGCGGGCAAACCTTTGTCACAGGAGCTCACTCTTCGTGACTGGAAGAGCAATGTCCACGGGACATCTTCCACTTTGCAATTTTTTGACCATCTCTGTCCGACAGCAGGCAGACCGGTAGCTAAACTGAGAAATTGCTCATCAACTTCCAATTGCACATACCCAACCTTGGTTCGGCAACCATCAAAGGTTAATGCAAATTTCCGAGCCACACTAGGGTTATAACCATCAAAATTTCGTATGAACGGGAGCCATCCGAATTCCTTAAGGTCACTGTAAGAACCGTTAAACATCAATAATGCCTAGCTACCATTGGGTTCAGCCCTTACGACTGGAGCCATGGTGCGGGTGCATGGTAGGGTTCGAATTAAACACACAGGAGAAAAATCGTTTTGGCTAATAGCTGAGAACGATGAAAGGGGATGCAAATTAATGTACGCGTGCGAGGGTGGCGGGATTATCCACCGCCATGCATAGCAGTAATGACAAGGTACAACCCCTGTTCAATCAATCATAACTAAAATCAGACTATTCGGCCAACCCAAGATTTAAACGGAGGGTATTAAACCAATGCGTCAATCCATTATTTGAAATCATGAATGTTCAAACCCAAAGTAAATATGTGCCATTGTATAACTTCAAACTATTGCCATTCAATATGAAATGTGTAATCAAAGTTTTTAAAACATTGTGACATGATATTTCATAAAATCAATAAGACAAGAGCTTATAATAACAAGGATCAAATTATATAAAAACCAAAATCAACCATGACCCTTATGAAATCAAGTATAACTCATAAATTCACATGCTCAATACCTTCTCAATCAAATAAAAATCAAGTTGTGCAATCAAAGTAAAAACGTCATCGTTTGAAAAATCTTTTCAGCCACATGATAAATAAACCAAAGGTAAGTGCCTTTCAGAATATCAATGGGAAGCTCATGACAGTTCAAATAACGATGGAGGAGTTTTCACGCTTTCAGTCGTGAAAACTAAATTGAGACCAATTTTTAAATGTCGTATGAACTGAAAATATCATCTATTTGCAAAATGCGACGTCAATTTGAAGTTCAGTAGACGTAGGTGCAGGCAGATTTTAAGGCAATAAAAAAAAATTGTATTGGATGCCAACAATGGCGACACACTGGTAGAAGTAGTTATCTCTGTCGAATGAAACAAATTCAGATTAGGACAGCAAAGAAAAATTCAACTCAAAAACAACCATCAGAAAATCGTACAAACATCATCATTTACTATCTTTTCCAGCGATGTTTTAAAAGATGAAAACTAATAATAGTCTTAAGATCAACAAGTCACGATATTAATGATAAAATATTCGATGTTGTTGGCATGGCCACTGCTTCCAACATGCGTCCATAGCCTCGACAGGGTTTCCATTTAACCCACTCGGACATCTGTGTCCTGTCAAGAAGTTCTAGATCAGGGTAAAGGACATTAAAGAGGTTTCTCATAATTTTTTACAGATTTTCATGTACCCGACATTGCTTCACTGCCAGCGGGCCTGTTCAGTACCCCGACGAAGTTGTATTGGCGCCATGCTTGCATTTACCCGCTGCCAGCGGACCTGTTCAGTATCCCGACGGGTTTACAAACACTTCCCACAACTCTTATTAATATTTTTATTTTGTTTTTCTTTTGTGTATAGCTGAGCGGGGTGACGCTGAAAAATCTTAATTATTTTGTCATATTTTTTAAGACCTCATCATAATTTTTTGATACTGTCCTTTGTCCAGCTCCAGAAATGTTTTATTTCTAAAACAACTTACTATGACAGGGAGACATCCTTTTGAGTCATTCCTTTACGGAAAAGGGACAACGTAAAACGATAATAGATGATCATGACAAACTTTGCTTAGAGATTGAAATTAGTAAACTTCTTTCAAACAACAAAATTTTCGAACATAGATATCACTTTTAGAAATATATCATTGATGTTCATACAACTTTTCAGAAGTTATTTGAGCGAAGAAATTTTTCTACAGTCTTTGTTTGAATAGCTCAGTACACAAGCATGCAGATGTTTAAAAAAACATAAAAAACTGATCAATCCAAATCAAAACCAAAAACGAAAACAAAGGAAAAATAAAAACAAAAGGAAATATTTACATAATATACAAGGGTAGTAATCAAGCGAAGTATCTTTTCAGGGCTTGGCCATTCACCGGATAGGTGTCAAGCTGCCCTTCAAGATTCTGCAATCGAAAGGAACTAGGACCCAACTTTTCAGCAATAAAAAATGGCCCAAGCCACAAATTTTGAAACTTGGTGTGTTCACCCTTTCCTTCGTGAGGTTTGTCCCACTTTAAGACGAGATCACCTACTTCAAAATTCCTATCAGAAGTAGAATTAGAATTGAACCAGCTTTTAATCAGTTGTTGATGTTGATCTAGTTTACGCTTACCTTGGGTTCTTACTTCTTCTAACTTCATCAAAGCGTTAATACGGCTTTCTAAAGGAGGACAATCTTCTTCTTGAACTTTTTGTGTCAATTGAAATGAAGGAAGAATAATGTGAGGTGGAAAAATGGCTTCTCTGCCATAAACAAGAAAAAAGGGGGAGTTACCTATAGCGGCTTTGGGTGTTACCCTATCAGCCCACAGTGCATTCAACAATGCATTGTGCCAGTTCTTGTGATTTTCAGCCACGGTTCTCTTGATAATTTTGATCAAGTTCTTATTGGTCGATTCTGCTAAGCCATTACCCTGGGGGTAGTAATTAGCAGAATACTTCAGCTTTATTCCTTTCTCTAAGGAGAAATCACTCATCTCAAGAGAAGAAAAGTATGAAGCGTTATCAAAGACTAGACAATCAGGGATACCGAAACGAGTGATGATATTCGAGTTTAGAAAAGCGATCACATGACTTGTGTTAACAGTTCTTAGCACGGCGGCTTCGGACCATCGAGTAAAGTAATCAGTGGCTGTCACAATATACTTGTGTTGTTGTGAGGATGTAGGGTTAATAGGACCAATGATATCAAGGCCCCATTGCTGGAAAGGAGAATCAACTGTAACGGGTTGCAAGGGGAAGGCTAGTTTTTGCAATCGCCCTGATTCTTTCTGATAAATGATACATTTACGGCACAAGGCATGGGCGTCTCTAAAAAGCATCAGCCAATAATAACCAGCTCTTAAAACCTTATGAGCAGTGGTGTCGCCACCGAAGTGACCACCAGCTTCTCCTGCATGCAACTCAAGCAAGACTTTCTCTGCTTCATCTTTTTCAAGACAATGCATCAGTATGCCGTCAAAATTCTGACGAAACAATATACCGTTAACTAGATGAAAGGAGGCGAACTTTAGTCTCAACGCTCTTCTTTTGGCAGGGTCAAGGTGACGAGGTGCTGATCCGTGTTCAAGATAAAATCTAATATCATCGTACCAAGGACTTACGAGGTTTTGTGCACAACAAATCAAACTTTGATCGCGTTGTTCTAGGTTTGACGTATCACTATCTTCTTGCTGTTCTATTTCTGAGTCAACAACCAACCTACACAACCCTTGGCCTCTCACGATCTGTGCTGGAGTGATTTCTAAGTCATACTCCTGCAAGGAGGTGACCCAGTTGGCTCTTTTCTCTCCTAACTCCTTTTGCACTGACAAGTTCCTAACGACAGGGTAAGGGACAATGACCTTCATCCTTGACTTCAAAAGATATGACTGGAAATGATTAACTGCCTTGAAGACATCGTAGGCTTTCCGATCGACCGCTGGGTAGTTAAGTTCAACACCTTTGAAAGAAGAGATCATAAAGGCGATGGGTACTTCATTTTTCTCAGAATTCTTCTGAGTTAGGACTGCGGCATAGGAACGATCAGAGGCAAAAGTATAGAATGCAAAGTCTTGAGAGAAATAAGGGCTCATGAGAGACGAAGCATCTATTATGGCCTTCTTTATAGCATTGAAAGCTTGGTTTTCTGTAGGTCCCCAATGATATTGGGTGTCTTTCTTAATCAGGTTCTGGAGAGGCCTGACCATTTCGGAGAAACTGGGGACAAATCTTCTCACGAAATTAATCTGGCCTAGGAAAGACTG
>ML803106.1:318095-340771 GCA_009831015.1 Picea engelmannii
ATCCTACAGACTTAGCTACAGAATCATCTGATTCTGTAGCTAGTCTAAAATAGCATACAAGACTAGATAGAAATCAAATCAAATCTTATCAAAAGAATCAAATCCAATTTAATTTCCTTTTAATAAATATCCAAAACGAATCATTATGATTCCAATGAGTTTATCATCCAAACTAACAAAATCGAAAAGGATGCAATCGAGACAGGGTAAGGATGCTCTGTTTTTTAGTTGCCATAAAATAAGGTCAAACCATAACAAGACTGTTTCATAACAAATGAAATCAATGGTGAACCAAATCGTATAAGATACGATGCAATCATAATCCATACAATCATAATCGAACACAATCATAATCGATGTGTTACGGCTGTAACAGTGTGCATAGGATTCATATCGTTTTAATCAAATGCCAATATAGAAAGGCTGTTACGGTTATTGCCAAATAAAAAATTTATAACAGCATCAAACATCGCCATAGATTTGAATCGTTGAGCGTTTACACAGTCAGCAAACAGGATCACAATAACGATCAAAACCATCACAAATCGACAAAGGTGATAATCGTAAATTGGGCAACAATCACAACAAATCGGGACTGAGTCAAATATTGCAACAAATCATAATCCTGGGCATAATCACTTTCATTCCCAAATCAAATTTAACAATATATTTGTTGCAATATGAACCGAGCTGATAACACGGTCGAACGATGCGAATCGAACAGTTGCAATTTGGTTATGCATTAACAAAATGATATTCAAATTGGTCAAATCAGACACGGATTATAACATTATAACAGTTATGCCAACCATATCGTATAGAATATAACCAATTCAAATCGAACCATTGACTGTGTTCAAAATTGGAATACCAGAAACAACCTATCTTTAGAAAATATGTTAACAACTTCAATAAGCAACAGAGTATTCAATTCAAACCAAATTAAAACAATCAAATCCATAACATGATTAATCGAATCAAAGCTAAATCCAATCAAAACAAATCCGGGAAATGAAATTCGATTAATCAAAACAAAAATATGCATATAGTGCATGCTTATGTGTCAAAGCAAATCCACGTTGTAAACAGAGCTGTGGGTTTATCATATAAACAGGTGATAATCATACCAGTGAGGTTGATCGAGCTATGCCAATTTTGAATTGACGACCGCTGTAGCCGACTCCACGTTTTTAAACAAAATCGAACCTGTTGTTCGCTGCTTCTTATCAGTGGATGGCATCTTGTCCTTTTGACTAGAGACTCTTGCAACTTGATCCTCCAGAGCATGAATTCTGGACTGTAGCATTGGCACGTCGAGGTAATACCTTTCTAACCATGAGCCACACTGATCACATGGTCGAGCAGCTGGTTGAGATAGAGCAGGAGGGGGTTTCGAAGAGTCACCAAGGGTTTCACGAGGCATTTTGATGCTTGGATAATTAGGATCATTTCACAAGCAAGGTGGTAGGTTCTTCACAAAATCGTATGCGGGTTTATCACACAGACCTTCTGAATAGGGATACTCACTTGCCAGGTATCGTTCAACCTCTGAGTCAGAATCTTCACTCACCATAATAGGGTCAGGGTTGACAGGAGTCTTCGGTTTGTTTCTTGCCATGAGAGAGATTAACCGGGTGTTCTTTTTGCCTTTAGAATTTGCATTAGGTTTGGCCTTAGGCCTTTTAGCCATGGGTTTAACATTTTCCACATGATTGGTCACAGAACTGGGTATGCCAATAGGTGAGTCGGGTAGGGGTTTAGGTAACAGAGCATTGTAAGGCATAGGGGGTACTGACTTTCTCTCGCTCACCACAGGTTTGTCAACCTGTGGTGGGATTGAGTCCTCGAAATTATTTCGAATAAGAAAATCATTCCAACAGTCTCGGCGTAACCCCAAATGACAAACCACAAGCATTTTAATTAACCCAAAATGAAATAGGCTGTTATCGGCCTGGTTCCGTTTGTATCTTTTAGACATTTTAAACAGACTCTTGTGTAGGTAGTAAGGCATATTAAGCTCATAGCCCATGAAAACCATAAGTATCCGAAGGTGGTACAGGAAAACGAAACCATACCTTCCCTCGCAGGTAATGAACTGCTTGGTTATCATCAACAAGTCATGCCATCGTTGCTTGAGGATGTTCGCGGGCAGACCTTTGTCACAGGAGCTCACTCTTCATGACTGGAAGAGCAATGTCCATGGGACATCTTCCACTTTCCAATTTTTTGACCATCTCTATCCGACAGCAGGCAAACCGGTAGCTAAATTGAGAAATTGCTCATCAATTTCCAATTGCACATCCCCAACCTTGGCTCGGCAGCCATCAAAGGTTAATGCAAATTGCCGAGCCACACTAGGGTTATAGCCATCAAAATTTCGTATGAACGGGAGCCATCCGAATTCCTCAAGGTCACTGTAAGCACCGTCAAACATCAATAATGCCTGGCTACCATTGGGTTCAGCCCTTACGACTGGAGCCATGGTGCGGGTGCATGGTAGGGTTCGGATTAAACACACAGGAGAAAAATCGTTTTGGCTAACAACTGAGAACGATGAAAGGGAATGCAAATTAATGTATGCGTGTGAGGGTGGCGGGATTATCCACTGCCATGCATAGCAGTAATGACAAGGTACAACCCCTGTTCAATCAATCATAACCAAAATCAGACTATTCGGCCAACCCAAGATTTAAATGGAGGGTATTAAACCAATGCGTCAATCCATTATTTGAAATCATGAATGTTCAAACCCAAAGTAAATATGCGCCATTGTATAACTTCAAATGATTTCCATTCAATATGAAATGTGTAATCAAAGTTTTTAAAACATTGTGACAGGATATTTCATAAAATTGATAAGCCAAGAGCTTATAATAACAAGGATCAAATTATATAAAAACCAAAATCAACCATGACCCTTATGAAATCAAGTATAACTCATAAATTCACATGCTCAATACCTTCTCAATCAAATAAAAATCAAGTTGCGCAGTCAAAGTAAAAACATCATCGTTTGAAAAATCTTTTCAGCCACATGATAAATAAACCAAAGGTAAGTGCCTTTCAGAATATCAATGGGAAGCTCATGACAGTTCAAATAACGATGGAGGATTTTTCACGCTTTCAGCCATGAAAACTAAATTGAGACCAATTTGTAAATGTTGTATGAACTGAAAATATCATCTATTTGCAAAATGCGATGTCAATTTGAAGTTCAGTAGACGTAGGTGCAGGCATCTTTTAAGGCAATAAAAAAAAATTGTATTGGCTGCCAACAAGGATCTATGTAACTATGAATAGATCCTGAATCTATTAGAATAGTAAGGGAATGGTTATTGATCATACCTTCTAATTCAATCATGTGTGATTGAAACTCTACTTGCTTGTTGTCCAGGGATGCATAGATGCTTGGAACACTTCTGCCCATGTCCTCCACTATTTCTACTTGTTGTACATTATGGAAAACTCTCACTTTGTCACTTTTGTGAAGACAATCTCTATACTTGTCGTCTCCTTTACATCTCCAACATTGAATGGCCATCTTCCTTGGCCTTTTCCCATCTACCTCAGGCATTCTGTGCTCTCTAAAAGATCGTTTTCCTTAAGGACTATTTCTGAAAAATGGAGGCTTTTTCCCCTTCTACATCTATTCCTTTTTAAACTTCTTTTTGTCCTCCCAAGCCTTATGGAAAGTAGGATTTCCTTTTTGTTGATCGTATAAGCATTTTTATCTCCTTATGGTTTCCTCCAAAGTCTTGGGATCATCATATTGTATTTTTTCACTGACAAAAGATGGAAGCCCACTCAAGTACCTCTGAATATTTACTGTCTCATCCTTGATGAAGGAGACATACTTCAATAACTCTAAAAATCTCCTTTCATATTCATCAATAGTCATGCTGCCCAGTTTGATTTCAACTCTTTCATCTTTTTTTCATAATACCTCTTGGTTAGGTATTTCTTCTCAGAATGCCTCTTGAATTCCTTCCAAGTCACATTTTTCTCTCTGAGGCGTTTCACTTGCACAAGATGATCCCACCACATGGATGCCTTTCCTTTCAACTGATATATAGAAATTATTCCTTTTGCATGAGAATAATAATTATGCAATTGGAAGTACTTCCTCATGCATAACATCCATATCTCAACATCTTCATCCTTCTTGTGCTCTCCATTAAAAGTAAGAGGTTTGATCTTATTCATTTCTCCTTTAATATCATCCACCCCAGACCTCCCATGATTCCTAATAGGGGATGGACTTGAGCTACTGTGTGATATCCTATGGGAATGATTTTGGGAGTGATGGTGATGTATGCTACCACTCCTTGATATTCCTTTCTTCTCAGGGATCCCGTGACTTCCTGATTTGCTGGAGCCACTCTCCTTATCCAACTTCTTTTCAATTATGTCTAGGATTTTCATTAACTTCATATTGAAATCTTCTTGTTGTTTCTTGGCCTTCATAAGCCTCTCATTATCATCCTTGTGGCTTTGGACATCTGTCTGCAATTTTCTAAGGGTCTCAGCCAGATTTATGTCTTCCTCCTTTCCTCCTCCATGTCCGTTGGAGTTGGTTCCTTCCATAACCAACTGGACATTAAACCCTTTGATTTCATCTTCTTGGTTGTAGACTACCTGAGTATCCTCCATCAATCTGCACTCTGTGTTGATTCTGATTTGACAACTATTAATTATGTTAATTTGACTGTTTAGATCAAATTTCTGGGTAAACAATTATCTTATATTATTCAAGACCTTTCCAATTTCTATTTCCATGCTCAATTCTGAGTTTTGAGCAGGAAGTTATGGATACTTGAACAATTGTCTTTTTAGTGATGCAATCTTGTACATGGATTCTTCCAACTCAGAGTTGAATTGGATCTTTGATCTATGTTGGATCCATCCTTCATGTTTACATGCCTTACTTACTTATTTAGCTGTAGGTCTGTACAATAAAAAATCCCATAGGCTCTTTCTCTAAGACCTTTCCTGTTCTTAAAACGATTTTTTTGGTCGCTAGACCCTTTTCTTCAAACCCCTAATTCATGTGACCAAGGGTTGTGACCCAATGCTAACATTTAGGATCTTATCCATATCCTTGTAACTTCGGGGCTCCAGAGCTTTGAACGTTTCCATTTATGCACACAAATATCCCAAACCACTGAACTGGCCAACTCGTGAAGTATGGTGGATCTATGGTCATCATTCTCTGCTCAGATCTACGGTGGGTAGGAGCCTCGAGACTCCAGGATTCGGTGGTTTCCAAAACACTTCACTACCAATCTCCCAAAGTGCCAACCCACCAAAGAACCCCTCTCTTTAATTCACGTGTCATATCCCGATCAACAGTCGAGATTAACTCCGACCCTCTAGGATTTCTCGACTCACAACAATCTGCAACTCAAATCCTCCGCAATACTTCTTCTCTGGAGCTTGGAATCTGGCACCACACATCCTTTGTGATCAACGATTGACATGGAATCCGGCCTTTGGGCCTCCAAAAATCCTTGACCCTAACTACTTATGCCTTAAATCCTCTGGACCAGGGGATCTACTATAGTGTGTCTCCTCTCAATGAATGGTGAGGATTTACTCCAGTCTTCAGATCTTCAGGGGTTTTCTCTTCCCTCTCTCATCATTCCTTTTGAACTTCGAAGTGGAGAATTCATGGGGTCCACTTAGTACTGCACACATGGGTGCTACATGGAATATTCCAAGAAGCAGACACGTGGCCCAATATGAGGAGTGACACATGTCAATTCCTAACTAGAAAAATCATCCTTTCAAAATAGCATAGCACATTGACACGTGGCACGCATCTTGTGTGCCCATGTCACCCCAAGTGACATCATCAAGACACATCACCATGGAACTTCGGGACTCCAGTACTTTAAGACTTTGGAGGTTCGAAATTTCTTCCAACATCTTTTCCCTGAACGTTGAACTATGAACTACTTAACCTCTAGGGGCCCACATAGTCCAGTTGTCACCAATCAAAGTGGTGACATGTGGCCCCACTATTGAGTGACATGTGTCTGGTCTCAATTGGTACTAAGGGTCTATCAAAAGTACAAAAATGAGTGACACATGGAAGACCTAAGTAGGTCCACGTCACCTTAGGTGACATCATCATGCCATGTCATATCTGGTGCTTCGAGACTTCGAGGATTTCCTATCTTCGATACTTTATAAAAAATGTCGAGCTATCAAACTTTAGAAATGTACACATTACCTAGGGACATCATCATGTCACATCACTTCGACAACCTAAGACTTCGATGATTCTCCTCATCGACACTTTTTCCAAACTGTTGAACTGCCGAATGTCAACGTCATCTCCAACTCTTTCAGACTTTGACATTTCAATAGATCTCATCTCATCTTCTCACTTATAAAACTCTCGAACTGTTGACTGCCAAAACAATTGATTCCCGCGACTTTGGGACTTCAACAATTTTGTTTTTGAACACCCACGACCCCTGGAATGTCAAATTACGAACGTTGCTTAATCCACGTACACGTGTCCCTAGAAATGGATGGTCCGGATTGGTTCCAGACTTCGGGACTTTGAGATTTTTCTCTCCTATAGGTTTAAAACATTCGGAGGGCGAAGTGCGAAGGAATTTTTTTCTTAACCTCCACGCACCTTCTCTAGATCTGACGGTTGTGGGTGGGGGGATCTGTCTTCTTTCGAACAGATCAAACAACCCAAATTTAACTTTGTGGCCCAATACCACGTCTTTGTGGTTTATCAAACTGTTATAACTCATGAGCTTCTGAACACAACCAAGGTGTCCCCCCATCTCCCTCTTGGCACTCTGTACATCAATTCCTTATGGAATTTTTACTCCAAATTCCACATCCATGGCCCATCCAGGTTCAGTGTGGAAACCATGGGCTCTGATACCAAATTGTAATGTCCCCCAGCCATGCTGGCCATGGAAACACAACTACTTCAAAATCAAACTTCTCTGATACAAATCTGTAGCACACCTCAGTCTTAATCCACTGGGCTATACATGCTCTGTTCGAGCTATATTGTAGCAGAATGTTTATGTCTTTTTAAAATTTGCATTATATGTATATATATACAATGAAAATTTTAAATAGACATAAAAATTCTGCTACAATATATATTTATGTGGAATTTAGAGTAGGCCTACACATGCAACATATACAGGCAATAATCATAACATTATAAGACATGTGAAATATACACAACATACAATTAACATATAATTTGTACTTATCTTTTTATGAGAATACCACCAACTACGTGCATACCTTCCACAAACCTCCCAGCCTTAGACCATGCTTCTTTTTGGCACATGGGCAGACCCAGGGTTCAATGCTCAAGAGCGCACCAACAAAGCCCTAACTACCAACCCTTTCGGCAACACCTGCGAAGCAGATGAAGTCTCTCCTGAGGTAGAGACAGGGGTGGTTGCAGGAGTCAGGTGTCTGCAACCTTAGCTGGGACACAGATCTGTGGTTATCTTTCTTACAACGCACTTAGCATCAGTTATTCCTTAACATACATTCATTAATATACTTCACAGAAGTCACAGAGCATTGCAGTGAATACTTATACTAAGAATGATTCAGTACTTATCTGCAGAAATATATGTTAGACTCAATTGATTAAGCACTAAGCATATCATATATCAGATCTAATGTTCATTCATTCTTCAACAATACAGATCATAACTAGATCTACTTAATCACATCAAGCACTTAGCCAAGAAATAGATAACTACATAAGAGTGAAGCACAAACCATTATACATGCAGTTACCATGGTTCACCCCCACCATGGGGCTACGTCCACAAAGTCTTCTTTATATTATCTTGGTCAAGTAGTTACAACACATAGCTTCAATGACCCTTACTTCGCACAGGACAGAAGGTCTACACAGCTCGCTATATCCTTCTTCCTTACACTTAGCACAAAGCTTTCTACAGTTTCTCACAGGGACTTGCACTCAACTCTGCAAGTCTTACCAAAATGTACAGATCCTTACAACACTTGATCACACAGATCCAACTCTTAGCACAGTAGCCATATTGCACTAAGCAATCACCAAATTCACTAAGCAACAACCTCTTCTTATTTCTTACATTGCCTATCTATTTATAGATTACAAAATGGACCTAAACATGGGTAGACCCATGGGCCGACATCCCTTTCCCGTTACATCAACCTAAAACCCTAGAATGGACCTAAAAATAGGTCTTGCTTCCTTAATTTCCGCTTCGTGTTGCGCTCCATCTTTGGAAAGCTATCGGAGTCCCCAAAAGTGGTCAAGTATGACCAAGTACTCTTCAAAACTTGGTCAAGGGCCAACAGGTCCCCAACACTCACCTGTGACTCATCCCGAGTCACTCAAGTCTGGCCAATTTTGCTTCGAATGCCTCGATCTTGGTTCGAGCGGCTTGGACCTGCTGTAGTGCGATAGCCTCTTGTTCAGTAAATTCCTGGATTACTGTGTCATTGAGCAGTCCTTATAGGCATTGTTCTGCAGTGATGGCACCTTGTTCAAGTTCATCTCTCTGGCTTTCAAGTTCGGCAAACAATTGACATTCCTTCTCTTGGAGTGGTTGTAGTCACTAAGAAACGTCCATTACTTTACTTTATATCATGTGTACTTGTTTTTGGGCTGTGCATTGGTCTACGAACCTCTTCATTCTTTTGACTGGGGTCATGGACTTCAACTGCACTTGTAGCACATCTACATGTTTCTTTGCTTCGTGGAGTTGGCCCTCCAATATCTGCAATTCTGGATTCTCTGCGAGGGTTTCATAGGTATGGGAACTTCTGGTACTTAGCTGCCTACATTCCGAAGCCAAAGTTTTTAATCGGTCGACTGTGCTTCGAGCAGTGGCCTCTCTTAGATCTCTTATCTCTTGGGCTGTCTTAGGCATGATGCGGAGTTCTAGGTCCGTGATGTGCTGTTGAAGTTGCTGGATTACTTCTTCCAGCTGGGTCACCTACTGCGGAAGACGATCTTCCATCTTCACTTCTACAATTGTCATAGAGCGCAGTGCCTTGTGAACTCTTTCTTATGTTCCAAGTTTCTCTTCTAGCAACTGGTCCTTGCTCTGCTGTAACTGGGCTTTATCCTTCTCCCATTTCGCTTGTAAGTCAAGTTGCTCCTATTCTTCCTTTCTCCATTTCTCTTCCTGTGCGCTCTGTACTTGCGCCAAAGCCTAGGTGTCTTTCGCTATGTCTTCTTGAGCTCGTCGAAGGCGACCTTCGACTTTCTCGGCAATCTGTCGTAACTATGTGGGCTCATTGCCTGTTCCTAATTTTTCCATTGTTAACAACACCGTAGAAACTCCTTGGCTAGACTGAAGTGCCTGCTGTGATTTTTTGAATTCGCCCGTGATCTGGCAGAATAGTTCCTCCTGCTTTGCTTCTTGATTTTCCGTGAACTCTAATGAAACATCATTCAATGCAGCAATTAGGAAGTCAAAGTCATCCAGGGAAAGTGTAGTCTTAGGCCTGGTTAGGGTGGCCTTAGTTTTCTTTCTGGATGAGGGCCTCGATGTGGTAGTTTTCCTTTTCTTGGAGGGATCTGCCTCATCCCTAGGCAGGGTAACCTTTCCTTTTCTCTATTCAACTTCTGTTCCCCCTAGTTCTTCCTCATCACCTCCCTTTGCAGGTGATAGCGAAGCAGTATTCATGGATGTGCTGTGGATATATTGAACTTCCACATCCTTCTTAGTCTTGCACGGTCTAGGTGTATCTGGCATAGCTTCAGGGCTATCTTCATCAGACATCTCTGCGGGATCTACTGCAACAAGGAGGTCTATCAACCATTCCTTGGTAATCTCCTCCAGGTCATATTTTTTCAGCTTGTAATATGAATGGAGTTGTTGTTTGTGCTCATCTGCATGCACCATGATGTAAGTGAAGTGACGATCTGCACTGAATTTCATCAAAGGGTGAAACCCATGAAGAGTGTTGGGTGTAATGCGTGGTGTAGACTGAATGACATTCCTCAACTAAATGTAGTACACATGGAAGATGACATTGGACTGCCACTGTTTTTTCATGTCGCTGGAGTACCATAGCGTACAAAACTTCGCGGCCAGAGGTTTGAAGGGTTTGATTTTCGGAAACATGGCTCCCACAGGTAGTTCCCATGTGATGAAGGCGATGAGTATGAGAAACCAACTAAAGTGGAACTCATACCCTTGGTCCTGCGCTTGTCTACAGTCAAGATCTAGCTGATTTATAAGGTATTTCTCCTAGTTCATTTGTAGTCCCTCCGCGCACTTCCCTGCAAGGTCAACTACAAATCCAATCACCTATGTAGGTCTGTTTTTTCAGACTAACTTGCCTGCAATAAACTGGAAACCAAAGCATACTAATTCATTCTCAATGGAGGCTACCTTGTAACCTTGCGTGCCTTTCTCTAGATCGCCATATGTGTATTTTATTCGTTGAGCAAGATCACGATCTGTGGTCTTTCCAGGGTAAAAGTCCTGCAGGTCAGGGCCCTGCATGCTTAGCCCAGTGATCTGATTGATCAGAATTAGATCCACAGTGATGCGCCAATCCAACCATAGATATCCCCCATGGTAGCATGACAACAACAATCAAACACGTGCATTTACTTCCTTATGCCTCCTGAAATGTGGAATCTTCATTACGTTGGGGAGGGTTGACTGTGCAAGGTTATGGGTCCATTGCTGCAGTACAATCTTGGGGTTCTTTCCTTTTGTAATAGTCAAATACTTGTGTGGGGCTAGCATACTGTATACCTTGCGATCTCCAAGGTTAAAATCACTGAATTTCAGGGTGGTGAGCTTCTCCTAGTCAGCATGAACTGCATGCACCCCTTTTGGGAGGTAGGTAGTGACTATAGCATAGTCGAAGTCTCTGGGTACAGAGTCTCGATTCACTAGTCCGCTTAGTGGTGGAATATATTTAGGAAAGATGCTTGGGATCATATTCACAGTGGTGAAGTTATTTTCGATCTTAGATCATCTTTCCGAAGGCGGTCGGGATGGTCCTTATTGGGCAGTGGAAGGGGAGGCTAACATTGCACCCGAGGACTATGCCTATACACCTGTAGATATTCCATGTTCTAACATGAATCTCTCAGTCATTAAATCAATTAGAACTTCTTCAAAAATTTTCTTAGCAGCGCTGAACTCGTTCGACATACAAATTTGGGTCAGTGGGCTTGGGTGCAACAGGGATTTAGAGATGACAGTGAATAGTAAGGCAATGATCTCAGGGTAAGTAAATATCAGGGTTCATGCTTCAGATTCTCAGTTGGAAAAAAGTATTCTCGGTGCATGGCATGACAGGTTAAGTAGGAAATCTCAGCAACTGTCTGCTTGCAACGGACTTGTGGTATTCATTAACTCTGTTCTTATCCGCTCTGGTGCGATCCAACGATCTAGTGGTAACCCATAAATTCTTTTTGATTCATTCAGAGTGGTTCTTGAACGGGTATATCGGTTCCAACAGCTATATTGCTTCATCATGGCGAAGTACTCTATGTCGTTGTATTGATATCTCAACGAAGCTCCAATTCTGCAATTCTTCTTGCTGTGAAGTGTCCTCTAGAACCTCTTGTAATCTTACAGTACTAGCCCTTTTCTTTATTAACTTCCTAGCCTTCTTCCCAGTGAGCTTCATCTCAGTAATTCTTTTACCATTCTGATGTTTATCTTTTGTTGTCTTAGTTACTTCGCATTGTTGAAAATATTTCCTAGGGTTTCTTGATAATACTTCTTTTGTATCAAAAATAGGTAACTCGATCTTCTGCAGATCCTCAATTGTTCTCTTAGCTTCAACATCGGAGGTACTAATATTAAATATCTGTGATCTTCTCTTCTTTTCTTCAATCAAGTGTGTGATCCTTCCAGTCATAAATTCTTTTGACTCTTGCTTCTTCTATTCCAAAGATTTTTCTTCTTCTCTTTGTCTAGCCTATTCTATATCAATACAGGTTTTTCCTATGAGCATGGTAAATGGGGCGATGTCTTCAAAAAATTTAATGATCTCAAAGTCTTCCTCTGTCGAGGTTCCATTGACAGTCATAGGTATTTGGACGAGCCTTCCACATAGGGTTACTAGCTTTCCTCTGAAGAGAATGGTTCCTTCTAGGGAAGGGCTCATGGAAGGCTTCCCTATAGCTTCCCAAGTTCTTTCTAGCATAATGTTTAGTTGTGCTTCTTCATCAAGAGTGCATTCAATGTCAAAGTCCCCTATTCTTGCTTCAATTTTCTCCTTTTCTTTGAAGATCTCTGATATCCTAACATGTCGGTGGTCATTCAAGGTATCTTTCATCTGTAGCAATATATTTTCTGATTCTTTCTGGGTTTCTGCTATAATCTTGGTCTCTTGATCTCCCTCAGGGTTGGCTTGTTCCATATTCAACTTCTCAAGCCTAGCAATCATTCTAGGGAATTCCAATACTTCATGGTCCATAGCCTTGCAACAGAGGCAACTAAGTCTTCTCCCAGGGCATTCTCTAGCAAGATGTCTCGGTCGTCTGCAACTATAGCAAAGGATTAATCCTCTCATCCATTTAAATGTTCCCCAACTCCTTTTGGACTGTGCACCAGGATCATAGTGGCTAGCCTGCAATTTTTTTTTTCTAGGATCCTGCATCCACTTGTTAGTCCAGACATTCTTTCGATGCATAGGTATAACATATCTATCACTATATTTATCATATCTATTCATATCAAATTTCCTTTCATCTATTAATGCCCTAGTTTTGAAGCTAGGACATAATCTATCAAACATACCTAGATCCATGCTTTAGAAACAAAAAAAAATAAAAAAATTCCCTTATATTACTTCTGTAGAGCACAAATCTTCTAGATCTAAGAATTTTAATGTAACACCCTTGTTTCCCCCAATTTGTAATTAATCGTAGAATAGGAATTACCATGCTAATGCATGAGGAAAATGTAAATGTATTGTTGTTTGAGTTGCCAATAACTGACTGTGGGGGTGAAGCCTTGAAAGTACTAGCCATGATATCACTAGAGGAAGAATGTGAAAACCATACAGGAGGGTTCATATATCAAATAACCCCAAATCTTCATGATAAGGATGACAAACCTCCTTCGAATCCCAAGGAAAGGAAAGCAGTCAATGAAGAAATAACGGTGGTTGAATCACCAACCACCCCCATGAATGGAAACATGGGTTGTTAGCCTGAAGTATTGCAGGGACCTGCAGACCTAAGTTTCCTTCTAATAGAATGAACAAGATAGGTCGGTGAAATTATCCAAGGTAAGAGGGACACAGAGGAGAGGAGAAGGACACACGAGACAAGAACGAGAGCTCGCAAGGGAGAGGTGCGAAGCTCTCCAGCGGATCATGAATAGAAGGCCGCGATCTTGATGCTGAAGAGCATCTGAGAAACCTCGTCAAGGCCACAAAAGAGTGAGAAAGATTTGAGTTGCAGAAAACAGGACCCGAACAGAAACTGAAATAGAGAGAGAACCCTCAAGAGGAGTGAGAGTTCCCTGGTGATATCATGGCTTGGCACAACAGTGGCCAGAGTGATAATATTGAATTCCTCTGAGCCTATGGTTGGGTGGAAGGACGAACACGCACATTCAGTTGGTTGGCGACAATCCTGTAATAGATAAGTGATTTCTTACTCTATGCAATTTCGCTGTAACTAGGCATGAATTTGGTTATACGGTGTATGTTTCAGGAATTGTGCTTGATTTCTAAATGGATATATTGTGTCTCTTTACTTACTTCTTGGCTGTATAATTAGGCCAGTAAGAGATTATATGGATAGGACATGATTGGTACTCGTAAATACTTGTGTCCTGAGGTGGCTTGAGTTAGAGCCACGAACTGTGAGTTCGTCAACTTTAGGCATAGTCTCATGTACACATGCCAACCTTCCTAGTTGTCTAGAGTCCCTTGGAGGATGAATTCTGTTAAGCTCAAGAGAGGTAGTGTAGTTATGCATAGGCTCCTTGCGAGAAAAGTAGAGACCGAGACTCACTCAAGTCCTAGACTTGACGAATGAGTGCAAGGGGTGCGCGAAAGACTCTTCTAAGAGTCAAGCCTAGGAGAAAGAGTGAAAAACTCTTAATTCCTTCATAGATGAGAAAGCTCAGGAGGGACAACACTTTTCATAAGTGATGGCGAGGCCCAATAGTCGGCTTGCAGTAGAATATCGAAGGCTGAGACCTTTGAAGCATCAGAATCTTTCGAGATTGGGAAGAAAGCCAAAGCTCAGGAGGAAGAGAAACAACAACCCTTAGATCAACTGTATAGTGTGGATCTGGACCATTGAAATCCTACGTCTAGGCACACAAGATAGTGCACAAGAGGAGAGGATTTGAAAAGACAGTATAGAACTGTCAGATCTGGAGTGGGGACCGAAAGTTGTTGGATCCAGAGATAGATGCATGAAAGAAGTTCCGAAATCACTTCAACCGTTGGATCGTTGGAGGACAGGTGGCGAACATCCGGAAGCCATCGGGGTTTCAGAACTTAGGCATATAAGGGTGGTGAAGAACGAGGATTCAAAATCATCAAAATCATGAGGGCTATTCTAGATCGTTGGATCTAGGGAGACACGTGGCAGAGATCTAACCCATTGGCGTTTGGACACCCGGGATACCCAAGGGCAAGTTTCCTTGTCTTCACACGTCGCGAAATCCTGACTTGCGAAACCTTGAAATGGTATAGCGTGGTTGGAATTTTGTGTTTCGTCATTTTGGCACCCAGGATACCCAAGGGTAAGTTTCCTTGTACTCGCATGTCGCGAAATCTTGATAGGTGAAACCCTGAAATAGTCTAATGTGGATAAGTTTTGGTGTTTCAAAGTCTTGAGAATCGGGGAATCCAAGGGAAAGTTTCCTTGTCCTTGCACATCGCGAAATCCTGACTTGCGAAACCCCGAAGTGAGTTTAGAGGATATATGGTTCGGATTTTTGGCTCCCGAGAAACCTAGGTGTGAGACCTCCTGTATAGGCATATCCGAAAATCTCGACTTGCAAGACCCTGAAATGATAATAGAGTAGATGAGATACGGTGTTTCGATGCCCGGGATATCTATGGGCCAGTCTCTTGTACTCGCCAATCTCGAAGTCCCGACTTGCGAAACCCTGAAATGGCATAGCGTGTCAGGAGTTTGGGTGTTTTGGCACCCGGGAAACCCAAGGCTCAGTTCCCTTGTACTTGTCAGTCACGAAGTCCGGACTTGTGAAACCCCGAAATGAGCTTAGCGATGAATACAGGCTTAAGAGTTTCGACTCCTGGGAAATCTAAGTGTGAGACCTCCTATTTGCGCATATCGTGAAACCCCGACTTGTGAAACCCCGACTTGTGAAACCCCGAAATAATAATAGCAGGGATAAATCTTGATGTCCCGATATTTCAGCACCTGGGATATCTAGAGGCAATTTCCTAGTACACGTTAGTCGCGAATTCCCAACTTGTGAAATCCCAATATGGCTTAGCGCATCTAGATTTGGTTTTTGGTGTTTTGGCACTAGGAAAACCGAAGGGTATGAACCCCCTGTCCTCTTCTACCGTGAAAACCCGATACGCAAAACTCTGAAAGGTGGGATGCTATGTTTTAATCCGAGGCATTGTTAGATATGACAAACTATTGGTCCATTTCGGATTTCGACACTTCGAGAGACAAGAGAGCAGGGGAACACATGCATCGCGATTTCCCGAATCGCGAAAGCCGGAAGCACCTCTACGGTAAGGCCTGTGGTCATAGCCAATGATCACATGGGTAAGGATAAGGGATGGTAGGGTCTACATCAGGCCCCATAGGAATTTGGGGAATTTTGTTCCTCGGTGAAAAGAAGGAAAAAGCCAAAAAATATTAGTTCTCGTAGTGGGTATGTTACAAATTGGTATCAGAGCATGGTTACAACACTTGGCCTGCTTGGGCTCATGTACGAGTCGCGTAAGGAGATGTTGTTATTTGCATTTACTCCTTGAGGAGAAGTGCTGCAGAATGAACCTATGATTTTGGGATTTCTTGTTGAATTCCAACAAAGGAATTATATTGTTCCTTTGTCAAAATGATAACTACTCTTATAGGAGTAGGGATGCACTGATCAATATTACTGATAAGACCTAAGTGTGAATAATAGAGGTGGAATAAATTGTTCTATGAAGCTGCACTAGATAGAAAAGGGACATGAACTGAGTTGTTATGTTATAGTGTGACGATGGCTACCTACTAAAGCAGGTAGAGTCTCTTGCAATTGAGATGGCTGGTTAGGTAAGAATTAAGATCCAAATGAAGAACTCCTTCATGATTTGGGAAATTCGGTAAGGACTGGTAGGATCCTTAGGAAGTTATGATTACTGCATTATTAAAAGACTAAACTCTGAGCCTATAAGTCCTCACGATTGAGAGGACTGATGAAAATATGTAGGGTCAGATTACCTGACCTATAATGGTTAGGATCAACAACAAGGATAATTTGTTTGAGCAAGATTAAGAGGAGTCCTTTGGGACTGTTGCTAATTCCCAAGAGTGACCCTTGTTGGTTGTTCCCATAAAGAGAGGGTAACATCCATATGATTTGTGACTATGAGATTAGTCCTGTAAGTAAAATCTCAGAAGAGATAGCGGGAGAAATCCTTCAGAAAAGAGTTTTGAAGATTGGATAGGATTGAGAGTCAAGATCCATTCAGAAAGAACCGAAATGTTTCAAGTTGTTCGATATTGGAGAAGTAGCGCACTGGTTAGTTGCAAGGAGATACCGGAATTTCGCAAAACCAAAGGACTTGGGATAAGCAATGAGAAATTTATGAAAATATCATAGCCCTTGATCAAGGAGTGATCTGGACCATTGATCTTCCAGAGAGAATTTCGCAATTTTGGATACCGGGAGTCCGAGAGGTAAGAGTTTAGGAGACTAGAGGTCTCGGGCCATGAAGTCACGAAAGCGTCAAGACCATTTATCACTACAGGACAAGTGGTGGAGGATTGAGGTTTCAGGAAAATCCCCGAAGGGAGCCATTTCGACACTCCTGGTACCGGGGATGAAAAGGGCAAGAGTTCGGAACTCTTGATCCCCCCCCCCAAAAAAAACGCTGAAAAAGGATCAGGGTTGTAAGATGCGGATTGGATCGTGGTCGTTGATCTCTCAATAGCGGAATGCCAATATTTCGGGTACCGTGAAGTCAAACGAGAAAGGACTGGGCAACCCTTGCATCATGGGATCACAAAATCCCGAAGGCGGTGAAGGGATGCGATAGGAAGCCGACATTTCGGCATATCGAGATTCGACATTTCGAAAGTCCTGGAGACGAGGAATCCAGACTCTCGGGGATGAAAACCCCAAAGTCACAACAATGCGACATAAAAAGGAGTGGGGCTGCGGTCATATCGAGATATTGGGAATCGGTATTTCGAGAATCCCCCAGACAGAAAGTCAGAACGCTTGACATCAGAAATTTTGAAGTCACGAAATGCGATGAGCCGGGGAGACACCTCCTTGGAGGAGAAAGCCAGGGATCAACATTTCGGCATTTTAGAGGTCGACATTTCGGCCTATCGGGTTTCGGGGAAGCAAGGAACCATAGTTCCTTGCAGAGAAATCCTGAAATCTTGAAATGCGAAGTGACTTTTTTTTCAGATCATGGTCAACACCGGTGGTCACGTGAGGAGAAGGCGAGAACCAATATGATGAATACTTAGCTGTGTTCAAGTGTACTTGAGTGCATGAGGTTAATGCATTGTGAAGCTTCATAATAGGACGCCTGATATTAATACCGGTAAGGTATGAATGATATTAAATGTGCAAGTAATGAACATGTAGGATGTAAGAGTATAAGTATACTAGAGGTCCAATATGATTTCCATGATGAGTGAAATGTGAGGCAAGAATTACACTTGCCAAAATTGAATGAATACCATGGATACATGGTTGACTCCATTCTGAAGAGTCACGAAGGTTCCGTCTTGAATGATAGCTTAAGGGGAATGTACTCCATTCCCCCAGGGAAAGCCAGTGCAATTAAATGAAAGAGTAAACGAGTGAGGATTCTCTAATGTCATGGTAAGAGGCAAATGTTTATGCCTTTGAAGATCACATGAGAAGGATTGTGAACAATCCTGAGATGATTGATTTTAAAAATGGAAATTTATGTAGGCTATAAAATATACCTATGATATCTACATGCAGGCTTAGGATTATGAAAGTGGTTAAGTACATCATAAATGTAAGTTAACAAATATGCATGTTTATATTCCTTAAGGGGAATATTTGGTAGACCACTAAAAGGATGACTCAAGGTTAAGGCCATCACAAGTGGTGATGGATCTGCAACAAGGAAGTTGCATGCTAAAGGAGTTTCCGGTGGAGGAATTGTATAAGGTCTCTGTCAGAAGAACAGAGTCACAACCCTGATAATTGTTGAAGGTTGGACAATGGGCTGCAAGGCATGTCCATGTATAAGAATCCTGGATTACATTTTGAAATAATCATGTAAGTAATAGAATACTAATAACCGAATATTGACCATTCTGATAACAAAATGGAAGAGTGTAGGATGCACATGTTCATGATTCATTATGAGCAAAGAGTTGCTACTAAATCATGCTGAAGTATCCTAAGAGTTAGGATGAGCCTAACCTAGGGCTGCTCAGAAAAAGAGCAGTTGTGGAAACCAGTATGGTTGGTAAGAGGCCAATAAACCCTTGAGTATGATTGAATGAATAAATAGGTACATTTAATTGATATGGCTTGGTTGAAGCTGTGATTAAGGAAAGGCAGTGAGACCTTAGAGACAACTTGACTGGGCTGAAAAGCCCCAGGCGATGTAGAAAGAATTAGAAGAAGGGGAGATCCCTCAATTCTTTCCTTGATGTGCATTACATTCTATGGGATGAGAAAGCTAGTACATTGATGAACGAAAATGATTTGACACCATAATAATGATGGTTGTAATGCTGTGAAAACAATTGAGAACTATTGTGTTACATTCATGAAAAACATTAAGGATAATGTGATGAAGTGCATATAGATATGCTAGACGTGCCTGAAAATGTTTTTATTAATTAAACACTATGATATTTTCATTTTAATTTACATGACGATTAATGTGCCTATGGTGTATGTCATGTGTAGAAAGGAATAATATTGGAATTGTTGAGAAGACAGTTGCCAATAATGAACAACCTCAAGCAGAGAGTGACCATGGAAAGGATGTGGTCGAAAGGTTGTTGATGGGACTGTGAAAATCCCGCTAAAGCACTACTGATAAGGTAGAGAATAGAGAAAAGGTTTCAGTAGCCAAGAACCGGTATAAAGATATTCGTGCCTGTGTGGCACAGGGTATGAAGGGATTTGGTAAGAACCCCTTTCGAAATATTTTATTATTGCATGTTATACTTGAAAATTGAAAGGGCAGTTGTATGCCTTGGATACCCAAGTAAGGTATGACTGAGGAAGGAGAACCTGAATGATGGAGGTATGAACCTCTGGTAGTAAACATTGTTTGTAACCCTTGGAAAAATTCATGAACTGATATGTCATGAATGCATGGAAAATCAAGGAATGTGTAAAGGCATTCATGTGAAACCTTTGAGTTCGTGTGTACTGATTTGGGATCGTGATCGACCTATAGTAGGCAGTATGGTCCTGTTGTAAGAATGAAAGAAAAACGAATAAACCATATGAGGAAGAGGTTGGTTAAATTCCAACACCCCATGGCCAAGAACCAGTCATAAAGTGTGGCAAACTTGAATAACAATGCAAGAGTGCATTGGGTATGAATGTGGCTAGGGATAGTGGCACTTTTGTTAAAACCCTTTGAAATGTTGAATTACATTTTGAATATATATATATATATATATATATATATATACATGGAAAATCTCACAATTTGTTTGGCTGATTGAAGAATGAATTGCATGAAGTAGAGGGTCATGGATATGGCAATAAAGTAAGCCCATAGGAAAGACCGATTGCCTGATGAGCCAAACTGCAAGGAAGAAGGAGTCTTGGATATGGAAATGTTGTAAGCCCATAAGGAAGACCAATTTCTTGCTGAGCTAAAATGTTATGGGAAGGAAAGTCCCATAGTTATGAATCTGGTTCCTGTGCAGAACAAATATGAAAACAAATTGTGGAATAGGAAAACTGTAGGTGACAAATTTACAATAGAATTATGAAAGTTAGAATTTATAATGATGTCTCACAAAACTTTTGTACCTGTGATACAGGTGAGAAGAGAGGATTTGTCCTGAAAGGACAGATGAAGGTTGTCACAGCTGAAAACGATGAACGTGGCTACTACTGAGCCATGAAAACCCTGTGATAAGCCATGATCACCTAAAAATTAATGTGTTGAGGTAACACAAGTTGGAGGGACACCTCGGCAGAGAAAGTCTGAGGGATGCCTCGACTGTAAGACTTGATAGAGTCTCTAAAATTTTCCCGTGCGAGAAAACCTTGGCAGGTCAAGACGGATCGCCCGAGGGACTGTATAACAGTGAAGGGGATGCCTGAGCTTGGGCCTAGAGAGTGAGTGATCGTAGGAAAGAGGATACATTAATAATTATTGTAAACTATTGGGATCATGCACATAGTGGGTAGTTTCCCGTGCGGAAAAACCTTGGAAAGGAAGATAAAATCATGATAGCTCTTGTGAACTATTAAATTGGAATCTTGCACCCAATGGGTACGTCAAGGAAAGCGATGAGCATGGATAACAAAACTACCATGTGGATATAGATCCACAAACTGCACAGATAAGTACTGTGCTTGAATATGAATTTTCCTTTTTAATTTTGAACAATAGTAAGATGTTTTCGCACAAAATTGTGATTAATGTGCTTGTTGTCCAAGAATTATTGAAGGCAGGTGATGAAGACTAAGATTCTAAAAGAGGACCTGACCGAGGATGAAGGTCAAGACTTCTGAAGTGGACGAATGAGAAAGGAATCACAGGTGTTTTGAGAAAAGAACACCGAGGATGGTGTTCCTTTAAGGGGGAGGGAATTGTAACACCCCTGTTTCCCCCAATTTGTAATTAATTATAGAATAGGAATTACCATGCTAATGCATGAGGAAAATGTAAATGTATTATTGTTTGAGTTTCCAATAACTGAGTGTGGGGGTGAAGCCTTGAAAGTAATGGCCATGATATCACTAGAGGAAGAATGTGAAAACCATACAAGAGGGTTCATATATCAAATAACCCCAAATATTCATGATAAGGATGACAAACCTCCTGCAAATCCCAAGGAAAGGAAAGAAGTCAATGAAGAAAGAATGCTGGTTGAGTCACCAACCACCCCCATGAATGGAAACACGGGTTGTCAGCCTGAAGTACTGTAGGGATCTGCAGACCTGAGTTTCCTTCTGACAGAAGGAACAAGATAGGTCGACGAAATTGTCCAAGGTAAGAGGGACACAGAGGAGAGGAGAAGGGCACACGAGATGAGAACAAGAGCTTGGAAGGGAGAGACGTGAAGATCTCCAGTGGATGAGGAACAGAAGGCTGTGAGATTGATGTCGAAGAGCATCTGAGAAACCTCATTGAGGCCACAAAAGAGTGAGAAAGCTCCGAGTTGCAGAAAATAGGACCCGAACAGAAACTGAAATAGAGAGAGAACCCTCGAGAAGAGCGAGAGTTCCCTGGTGATATCATGGCTTGGCATGGGGGTGGCCAGAGTGTTAATATTGAATGCCTCTAAGCCTATGGTCGGGTGGAAGGACGAACACGCATAGTCAGTTGGTTGGTGGAAATCTTGTAATAGATAAGTGATTTCTTACTCTGTGTAATTTAGCTGTAACTGGGCATGAATTTGGTTATACGGTGTATGTTTCAGGAATTGTTCTTGATTTCTGAATGGATATACTGTGTCTCTTTCCTTACTGATTGGTTGTATAATTAGGCTAGTAAGAGATTATATGGATAGGACATGATCGGTACTCGTAAATACTTGTGTCCTGAGGCGGATTGAGTTAGAGCCACGAACTGTGAGTTCGTCGACCTTAGGCATAGTCTCATGTACACATGCCAACCTTCCTAGTTGTCTAGAGTCCCTTGGAGGATGAATTTTGTTAAGCTCAGGAGAGGTAGTGTAGTTATGCACAGGATTCCTGTGAGGCAAGTAGAGACCGAGAATCACTCAAGTCCTAGACTTGACGAATGAGCACAAGGCATGCGCGGAAGACTCTTCTAAGAGTCAAGCCCAGGCGAAAGAGCGCAAAACTCTTAATTCATTCATAGCTGAGAAAGCTCAGGAAGGACAACACTTTTTGTAAGTGCTGGCGAGACCCAATAGTCAGCTTGCAGTAAAAGATCGAAGGCTGAGACCTTTGAAGCATCAAAATATTCTGAGATCGGGAAGAAAGCCAAAGCTTAGGAGGAAGAGAAACAACAACCCTTAGATCAACTGTATATTGTGGATCTGGACCATTGAAATCCTACATCCAGGCACACAGGATAGCGCACAAGAGGAGAGGATCTGAATGGACCGTATAGAACCGTCATATCTGGAGTGGGGACTGACAGTTGTTGGATCTGGAGATAGGCACATGAAAGAAGTCCCAAAATCACTTCAACCATTGGATCGTTGGAGGATAGGTGGCGATGATCCAGGTGGATATTGGTGGCCACCCACCTTTTCCGACTGGCTCAAAATAGTTTTCTGGCAATTTTGGCAATTTACTATTTTTAGCAGGTTTAAC
>ML803106.1:340821-351193 GCA_009831015.1 Picea engelmannii
CATTTTGAGGGCCTAAATGAAGGTTTTTTGAGATCGAGGTGCTCAATGATAGCCGAAGGCATGATTGAGCCCCCAAAATGAATCTCCTCGACGATACCTTTCCAACGAGCTATCACACGCCTAAAACGGAGATCGTATGCAAACGTTACGACCCCGGGAAGTTGATGTACTAGCTTACCCAAACGGGGCCCACATGACTTTTGGCGCTTCATCTCCTAGGGTTAGGTTTTTGGATGTCTATGACTTTTTGCATTCTCGTCTATTGTAAAAAGGTCTCTAGAGCCTCATTGTAATCATCTTCTCATGGATGCGAGTAGCAGCCACATCTCTTCTCAGAGATAAGCTACCAGCGCCTTAGCTAGTTTATTTACATTCTGTCTGTAAGCATTTTTCAGTCATTTGTTATCAATGAAATAAAGTTTTATTTCCGCTGCATCTCTGCGTTTATGTGTATTTCTGTATTTCATTGTGTTCCTACATAAATCCGGATCAGGCGAACATCTGGAAACCACCGGGGTTTTAGAACTTAGGCGTATAAGGGTGGTGAAGAACAAGGATTCACAATCACCGAAATCAAAAGGGTTATTCTGGATCGTTGGATCCAGGGAGACACGTGGCAGAGATCTAACCCATCGACATTTTAGCACATGGGATACCCAAGGGAAAGTTTCCTTGTCTTCACACGTCGTGAAATTTCGACTTGTGAAACCTTGAAATGGTATAGCGTGGTTGGAATTTGGTGTTTCGGCGTTTCGACACCTGGGATACCCAAGGGTAAGTTTCCTTTTACTCGCATGTCGTGAAATCCCGATAGGTGAAACCTCAAAATAGTCTAACGTGGATAAGTTTTGGTGTTTTGGAGTGTCAGAAACCAGGAAACCCAACGGAAAGTTTCCTTGTCTTTGCACATCGTGAAAGCCTGACTTGTGAAACCCTGAAGTGAGTTTAGAGGATATATGGTTCGGAGTTTCGGCTCTCAGGAAACCTAGGTGCGAGACCTCCTGTTTACGCATATCCCAAAATCCTGACTTGCGAGACCCCAAAATGATAATAGAGCAGATGAGATACGATGTTTTGGCATTTCGACACCCAGGATATCTAAGGGCCAGTCTGTTGTACTCGCCAGTCCTGAAGTCCTGACTTGCAAAATCCCGAAATGGCATAGCATGTCTAGATTTTGGGTGTTTCGGTGTTTCAGCACCCGGGAAACCCAAGGGTCAGTTCCCTTGTACTTGTCAGTCGCGAAGTCCCGACTTGCGAAACCCCAAAATGAGCTTAGCGATGAATACAGTCTTAAGAGTTTCGTCTCCTGGGAAACATAAGTGTGAGACGTCTTGTTTGTGTATATCGCGAAACCTCGACTTGCGAAACCCCGAAATAATACTAGCGCCGATAAATCTTGATGTCCCAGTATTTCGACACACGGGATATCTAGAGGCATGTCCCTGGTACACGCCAGTACCGAATTCCCGACTTGTGAAATACTGATATGGCTTAGCGCGTGTAGATTTGGTTTCCAGTGTTTCAGCACCCAAAAAACCGAAGGGTATGAACCCCCTCGTCCTCTTCTACCATGAAAACCTGGTACTTGAAACTCCGAAAGGTGGGATGCCAAGTTTTAATCCGAGGCATTGTTAGATATGACAAACTATTGGTCCCTTTCGGATTTCGACACTTCGAGAGACAAGAGTGCAGGGGAACACATGCATCGCGATTTCCCGAATCGCGAAAGCCAGAAACACCTCTTTGGTAAAGCTTGTGGTCATAGCCAACGATCACATGGGTAAGGATAAGGGATGGTAGGGTTTTCATTAGGCCCCATAGGAATTCGGGGAATTTTGTTCCTCGGTGAAAAGAAGGAAAAAGCCGAAAAATATTAGTTCCCATAGTGGGTATGTCACATTTAACTATTCTTACCTTTATCAGAGCATAAAGCTTACAGATCTTACCTGTTTCTTCGCAGATCTGACTTATTTTCTTCAGATATGACCTCTCTTACCTCTATTTCTTCATATCTGACCTCTTTTCTTGGCACAAAGCTTTGTAGGTCAAGTAGAATACTGCGCACTAGGGAAACAGATCTACGCACAGAGATTAGTTTGCACAAAGCATTTTCTTCTTTAGTTCCCAACAATCACAGTTTCGGTCTTGGCATCGGAACCATTTGTTGGCACAGGGGCAAACCCAGGGTTCAATGCTCAAGAGAGCACCAACAAAGCCCTAACTACCGCCCCTTTCAGCAACACCTACAAAGCAGATGAAGTCTCACTTGAGGTAGAGGTAGGGGTGGTTGCAAGACTCAGGTGTCTGCAACCTTAGCTAGGACACAGATCTGTGGTTATCTTTCTTACAGTGCACTTAGCATCAGTTATTCCTTAACATACATTCATTAATATACTTAGCATAAGTCACAAAGCATCACAGTGAATACTTATACTAAGAATGATTCAGTACTTAGCTATAGAAATATATGTTAGACTCAACTAATCAAGCACTAAGCATCTCATATATCAGATTTAATGTTCATTCATTCATCAACAACACAGAGCTAACTAGATCTACTTAATCACATCAAGCACTTAGCCAAGAAACAGATAGCTACATAAAATATAAGCACAAACCATTATACACGCAATTATTGTGGTTCACCCCCACCCTGGGGCTACATCCATAAAGTCTTCTTTATATTATCTTGGTCAAGCAGTTACAGCATGGAGCTTCAATGACCCTTACTTCGCATAGGAGAGAAGGTCTAGACAGCTCGCTAGATCCTTCTTCCTTACACTTAGCACAAAGCTTTCTACAGTCTCTCACAGGGACTTTCACTCAACTCTACAAATCTTACCAAAATGCACAGAGCCTTACAACACTTGATCACACATATCCAACTCTTAGCACTGTAGCCAACTTGCACTAAGTAATCACCAAATGCACTAAGCAACAACCTCTTCTTATTTCTTACATTGCCTATCTATTTATAGATTACAAAATGGGCCTAAACGTGGGTAGACCCACGAGATGACATCCCTTTCCCATTACATCAACCCAAAACCCTAAAATGGACCTAAAAATAGGTCTTGCTTCCTTAGTTTCTACTTCGTGTTGCGATCCATCTTTGGCAAGCTGTCGCAGTCCCCAAAAGTGGTCAAGTATGACCAAGTAATCTTCAAAACTTGGTCAAGGGCCAACACTTCTCCAAGCTATTAGTCATGGGTCAACCCCATCCTGGGACTAAAATCCAGCCAGGGTAAAGGAAATCCTAGGCTAGGCTAAGACTACGGAAAGTTGCACTATGTAGCAGGAAGGATTCTATCCAAGGAGCCTACTTATGCCCACTTTTCAAAGACTCTCATTCCCGACATGCCTGTCCCATGATGGGAATATACTCCTTCATTGTTCCACAGTCCATCGACTGGTCCACTTCCCTTCTAAGGCTTCAACAATAGGTTAGATAAGGAAATATCATAGCTCTGTAGCCGCTTCTGGACTCCCTCTAGGAGAAATCACTTCCCCAACAATCTCTCTCACATGGAGAAAGTTGCTCACATGCCTAAAAACCTGCTGCTTCAACCCATGGGCCTGACAACCCGCCTCTTTAAACCACAAGTCTGACGGCTTGCTTCTTCTATCCAACTGTTAATTCCAACAGGTAACCACAGTATAAAATTAGGGTAAGGAAAGGGACGACTCAAAAAATTGCAAAGGTTCACGATGGAAAAGGGTTCAATAATGATGGAAATAGTTTATTGCATACCTGATCAGTGCATGAGGGAATGGGACAAGGGATGGAAAGAATGGTCAGAATGGTGAGAGAGAACTCATGAGGAAAGATGGCAAGAATGGCCAGCGAACCCCCACAATGATGGAATTTCCCACATAAATTTGCATATGTCCTAGATGACACTTGGCTCTCCAGGATCTCGTTCCTCTCCACTTGGATTTTGTTCCTCTCCCCAAAGGAAATTAGGATAACAGGTTATGCCCAATCTTGTTCTTTTAGGAATATATTATAATATTCCCTTAGTTTAATCCCTCAATATTAGCCCCTTTTTCCTAGCCTCTCATCCCCCTTCCCTTTCCCTTCCTAGTGAAGCTTAGTCCCCCATAACTCTTTCTTCATGGTTGGTCTACACACAACGATGTATTTTTTTATTAATGATCTGCATAATTACATATACAAAAATAGGCTCATTGGCCTTTGCATATAGGATTTCCAGCCTAATAAACACATAAGCCTCATAGCTTATAAATACTTGGCTCAATATCCTATGAGCTTCATTAAACATCATTACAATTGAGCATGGTCTCGACCTTGGGGTATTACAACACAAGTATGCGCACTAAAAAATTTGGCACTACGCGAAGCAGAACTATTGAAGCGCATAAAAATAATAGTGCATGGATGTGTGCACTAAATTTAGCACTGTGCAGTGCATATTTGGGTGGCACATGCATAATATTGACGCATGTGGTGTGTGCAGTATTTGCAGAGCGCAGAGGAATTTTTTTGGTGCATGCGCAATGTTGGTATGCAATGCATGCATGCTGAATATTCCTGTCGTGCGACAGTTTAATTAATGGTGTGCGCAGAGTATTGGTTCCCAGTAGGAGCGTACTAAATTTTGGCATGGTGTGGTGCATAGAGTGTAATGCATGTGGAATATTAGCATGAAAGAAAAAAATTGTGCACAACAATTATAGTGCATGAACCAAAATTGTGCGCAGTAGATATTGGCGCGCAACACAAAGGTAGTGTGCACCAGATATTGGCGTGACAAAGAAGTGATCCACATTGGTTATAGGAGTATGGAGCATGCGTTACCTTATGGTGTTGTTTTGCATGCTAAATATGGGTGTACATTTTCAAATTTGTGTGCGTGAAGTTGTTTGGATGGTCTACAATAGCAAAAAACCAATGATTTTTTACGACATTTTATACTGCTTGAAGGTCATCTTTTTGCAGTGCGTTTTTGAGGCCCTAAACAACGTTTTTAGCTACTAAAAAACCATGAGAACAAATTGTACCAAGGTATGTACACTCTGTCTCTACAACTCAAATGAAATATCCCGTAGAGAGATTTCTAATGGTGTAAACCATTCATCAAACAAAGCTTTTATGAGGAAGTTATAGGACAAACATTGGAGGGTAAATTTTAAGACCCAACTAAATTCAAAGGGCCATAACTTTATGCTCTGGAATCATATTGAGGCACATGAGTAGTCTATGGAAAGCTATTAAACCATAGAAAAAATTCCTGGAGATGAATTAAAATTCTGGGCATGATAAAAATGTTTAAGATGACAAAGAAGGTACATGTAGCATTCCAGACCAAAAACACTAATTGCCCCAGAACTTTAGCAGGCTGTAACTAACATCCCAAAACTCATAAAGAGGGGAAACATGGACATATTGTCCAAAATATGTATATGAAATAATCCAATTGAGCTCCTACCAAAACTCTAATGGAGTAGGTGCAAAAATGCATAATTACAACGTTGATTTGCACCAAGGGGAAGTGTGAACATAAGAATTAATGAACAATTTTAAAATAACCATAAATTCCTACTCAAGACTTAGAATTGAGCATGGAAGTAGGAGTAGGAAAGTTCTTGGATAGTATAATATAACTATTCACCCAGAAAATTGATCTGGGTAGTCAATTTTTCAAGAAATCAAAGAGTTAACAACTGTTAGATAAGATTAGGATCAACACAGAGTGCAAAGGGATGGAAGATACACAGGGGGCATGCAGTCAATAACATGAGATCATAGGTATGGATTTCCATATGGGAATTGAAGGAACAAACTTAAATGGACATGGATAAGGAAAGGAAGAAATCATGAATATGGTAGATACTATTAAAAATTTGCAAAAGGATGTCCAAAGTCACAAGTATGATAGTGAAAGGATTATGAAATCCAAGGAGTAGGAGAAGGACTTCAACATGAATTTAATGCAGAGCTTGAACATAATACAAAATAAATTTGATAAGGAGAGTGGCCAAGAAAATTTGGAATTCACGGGTCTCCTGATGAGAAAAGAAGAAAAAGAAGTGTTAGCAGACATCACCATCACTCTGCAAGGAATTCCAATAGGAGATCACACAAAAAATAAAGTCCAACCCCTTTTAGGAATCATAATAGGTTTGGGGTGGATGATCTACGAGGATAAATGAAAAAAATCAAATCTCCTACATTTGATGGTGAGCACAGGAAGGATGAAGATGCAGAGACATGGCTATTAGGCATGAGAAAATATTTTCAATTGCATAATTACTCTTCACATGCAGAAGGAAGAATTTCCATCTATCAACTCAAGGGAAAGTCATCCATGTGGTGGGATCATCTTGTGAAGGTGCAACACATTAAATAGAAAAATATTACTTGGAGGGAATTCAAGAAGTATTTTGAAAAAAAATATTTGACTAAGAGATACTATAACAAGAAAAAGTGCAGGGGGGGCTTGCCCCTCCTACGGGGTCTAGGGGGGCCATCCCCCCAGTTGGGGGGTCTGGGGGAAAGTAGTCCATCGAAGGAAAATTTTCTTTTTAAATGTATATTGTAAATTCATAGTAAATATAGATCATTCATTATAAGGTCGCAGATCTGACAATAGAAGTTATGTTATGCTTTTTTTCCCTAGAAGGAAACCCTCTTTTATGAGGGAAATGTATTGCGGCTATGTGTCAGTGTGAATATTGTATTCTGAGTGAGGATTTTGTGAGAGAAAGAACAGGAAGTTACAACAGGTGTGTTTTAGGTTGTATCCCTTCATTTGCTAGATAATAATAAAGGAAGGACCTAGCAATTTATCTGGTGTATGTATCCCACACTGGGTGAACCATGTATATATGTGTCTCTATTGTATTGTGTATCTTCTGTATTTTATTTCCTCCTTTGTTTTTATTTTATTGCTCCATGATCTTGTTTTTATAACAACTGGTATCAGATCGAAAGGTAACTCATAGGAAAAGAGGGTTCTTGGTTCAAGTGGGAGCAATGGAGGAAGATGGAAATTTTAGGGTCGGCCAAAACTACCAGTTATGGAAGATGCAGATGGAATATTATTTATATCAGAAGGATCTATTCCTACCATAGGGTGGAATATAAAATAAAATGATGGCCATGAAGGATGAAGAATGGGAGGCTCTTGACAGAAAGGCACTAGGAACGGTACGACTGATCCTAGCAGCATCGATGGCTTTTAATATTTTGAAAGAAAATACAATGAAGGAGTTGATGGATGCATTGGCTAAACTATATGAAAAAGCCTCGACGTCCAATCAAGTATTTATAATGAAGATATTATTTAATATGAAGATGCCAGAAGGTGGCTTACTGCAGATCATTTAAATGAATTTAATACAGTTACTAATCAACTAAGTTATGTAAAAGTATACTTTGATGATGAGGTCAGGGATCTTATAATATTGTGCTCATTGCCAAAAATCTCGAATGGCTTGGTCATGGCTATAAATAACTCTTTCTCTGGCTCAAACACTCTAAAATTTGATGATGTTGTTGGTGTTATCCTTAGCGAGGAAATGTAATGGAGAAACACAGGTGAGACATCAGGTAATGCATTAAACATGGAGAATAGGGGAAGAAAAAAATATAGAGGAAAGGGCTTAGGGAATTTCGAGAATTATAGGAAGGGCATGTCCAAATCCAAACTTGGAAAGATATACTGTTAGAATTGTGGAAATAAAGGACATTTGAAGAAAGACTGTAGAGCTCCAAAGAAACAAAGAGATGGATAGCAGGAGAAAAATCAGGAAGCAAATGTAACAGGTGATGTGTTACAAGATGATTTGATTCTTTCTATAGATAATATTTATGAGCCTTGGGTAGTATATTCAGGGGCTTCATTTCATGCCACACCCCATAGAAAACATTTTCTAGATTATGTTCAAGGTGATTTTGGACTAGTTCATTTGGGTGATGAAGCACCATGCAAAATTGTTGGAATGGGAAAGGTAAAAATAAAGAAAAGGAATGGAAACCAATGTTTTTTGAAATAGGTAAGACATGTTCTAGATCTAAGGAAAAATCTAATTTCAATAGGGTAGTTGGAAAGTGAAGGTTGTATATCCATGTTTACAGATAAGGTGTGGAAGGTCACCAAAGGATCATTGGTGAAAGGAAAAGGAGAGAAGGTAGGTATGTTGTATTTATGTACTGGTAATACTGACCCTTCTATATCTTTAGCTTCTACAAGAGTGGATACAACACCGTGGCATCATAGGCTTGGACACATGAGTGAGAAGGGGAAGTAGATACTTCAAAAAAGAATTTTGTTTCTAGATCTTAAACAAATTGATTTGGATTTCTGTGAGCATTTTGTTGATGGAAAACATAAGAGACTCATATTTATCAGAGTCAGAAAAGAAAATAATAGTGAAAGGTTAGGTATTATGCATACAGATGTATGGGGACCAACTCAAGTATCATCTCTTGGTGGCTCTCGTTATTATGTTACTTTTATTGATGATGCAACTAGAAAAACTTGGGTTTATTGCATTTGACAAAAATCTTATGTTTTTGATACTTTAAGAAATGGAAATCTGTGGTTGAGAATGAGACAGGAAAAAGGTTGAAGTGTCTCAGATTAGACAATGCAAGTGAATAGTGCTGCAAGGATTTTGATGATTACTAATCATATCATGGGATTCATAGGGAAAAGACAGTTCTAGGAACACTAAAAAAAATGGTATGTCAGGAAGGATGAACAAGACAATCATGGAGTGTGCAAGAAGTATGGGATTGCATGTTGGTTTTCCCTTACAGTTCTGGGAAGATGTTGTAGATACTATTGTTTACCTAATAAAATAGGACCTTCAAGCTATTTGGATGGTACAATTCTAGAGGAGGCATGGATAGGTAAAAAGGTAAACTATTATTTTTTGAAGACTTTCGGTTGTGAAGAATTTTTCCATATTGATAAATAAAATAGAATAAAGATTGAGGAAAAATCCAAGAAGTGTACCTTTATTGGATACAATGTTAATGATTTTGGTTATCGCTTATGGGATCATGAAAATCACAAAATCATTAGGAGTAGAGATGTCATATTCAATGAGAATGTCATGTACACATATCAGTTGCAGGGAAAGAAATAGGAAAAAGAAAAACCAGAATACACAGTGCTTGATGAGATCACTGAAAAAAAAATTACAAAGGTACCAGAAAATAAAAATGTACAACAACAGGAGCAATAGGTAACTCAAACTCATGCAAGTGTTGTTAGAAGATCTACCAGGTTAAGTAGACCCCCTGAATGATACTCTCCTTCATTGTATTATTTATTGTTGACTAATTTTGGTGAACCAGAATGTTATGAAGAGGCAATGCAGGTAGACACTAAAAAGAAGTGGGAGCAAGGAATGACAGAGGAAATTGATTCCCTAGTAAATAACCAAACTTGGGATTTGGTTCAGTTGCCTGCAGGAAAAAGATCATTATAGAATAAATGGGTTTACAAGTTGAAAAAAGAAGATGCAGGAAAAAAATGGTACAAGGCTAGACTTGTTGTAAAGGGGTTTTCACAAAAGAGAGGTATAGATTTTGATGAAACAGTTTCCCCTGTTGTTAAAATGACTTCAATTAGGACTATTTTAAGTTTTGTGGAAGTAGAAGATTTACATATTGAAAAATTAGATGTAAAAACAACTTTTGTCCATGGGGATTTGGAGGAAGATATTTATATGTAGCAACCATAGGGGTATGAGGTCAAATGGAAGGAAAATTTGGTATGCAGGTTGAAGAAGATCTTGTATGGCCTAAATAAAGCTCCAAGGTAGTGGTATTTGAAGTTTAACAGGTTTATGAAAAAACAAGGTTATAGTAGATGTCATTTTGATCACTGTGTTTATTTTTAAAACCTAGAAAATGGAAGCTATATTATCTTGCTATTGTATGTAGATGACATGATTGTTGCATGGTCTAATATGCAGGATATAAATGTTCTCAAGAAGAAATTATCTAATTCATTTGTGATGAAGGATTTGGGTGCCGCAAAGAAAATCCTTGGTATGAGAATAATAAGAGACAAGAAAAGTCACAAATTGACATTGTCTCAGGGTGAGTACATAGAGAAGGTGTTGGAGAGGTTTAGAATGTAGAATGAAAAACCAGTTAGTACACCTTTGGACAATCATTTAAAATTAACTAAGGAAATGTGTCCCAAGACACAATAGGAGATAAAATACATGTCTAGGGTCCCTTATTCATCAATAGTTGGAAGCTTGATGTATGTGATTGTTAGAAAAACAGGACCGCGGAGAAATAAAATAAAACAAATGCAGAAACAAAACACAGAAGACACACAATACAAGAGAGACACAGATTTACGTGGTTCACCCAGTGTGGGCT
>ML803106.1:375706-401709 GCA_009831015.1 Picea engelmannii
GTAGAAAGGATTGGTCCTACAGGCTCCTTGAAGCACTATGGGCCTACAGAACTACCTGGAGAAATACTACAGGATTTTCTCCCTATGAATTGGTCTATGGAAAGAGTGTTGTCTTTCCTGTGGAATTTGAGATAAAAACCTTAAGAACTGCTTTAGCTGTCAACCTTGATCTAACTGATGCATAGTCAGCCAGGCTGCAACAGCTTAATGAACTAGAGGAGAAAAGACTAGATGCCATTCAGCAAACAACCATAATTCAACAACAAAGATCACAATGGCATGACAAAAATATTAAGAACAAGCAGTTCCAAAAAGGTAATTGGGCTCTACTGTATGATTCCTGATTCAAAGAATTTCAAGGGAAACTGCGTACAAGATGGTTGGGACCTTACGAAGTAGACAAATTTTTCCCTAATGGAACAGTAAGGCTCCTCACAATCGATGACTCCAGAACTTCGTTACTTGTAAATGGTCATCGGCTCCGTCTGTACCAGAAACCTATTTCTAAAGAAGATTTTAAAGCCACATGCATGGAAGACGCTCATTTTCTCTTCGTTGAGGGGGTTTCTACCCATAAAAGAAATTAATTCTTTCAAGATTGATTTTCTTTAGTATTAGATTAGATTAGATTTCGTTTTCTAATAATCCCTGTCAAAGAAATACCATGCTACATATGTTTTGCAGATTCCCGATCAAAACATAGCCACCAGAAGAAGACGATTCCACTTCAGAGAAACGAGCCTTCACGATGTTGAAACACCGATGTTCAGCACTGTTAACTTTCACGATGTTGAAACACCGCTGTTCAGCACTAATGACCTTCATGCTGCTGAAACACCACTGGTCGACCCTCTTGACTTGCTTCTGAGGCCGAACAACCACCATTCTCCATTTTCTACTTTTCTCTGTTGCCGGAACACCACTGTCAGCAATCCGCCCTTATTATCCATTACTGAAACACCAAACTCACACCTTTCTTTCCCCCACCACGACCCGACTACCTTTTTCATTTCCTCATCATCCTTCATTAACGAAACAACTTCGTCCAACAATTGTTTCGCCTTTCCCCTTCCAATGCTGCAACACCATTGCTCAACATTGTTGACTTTTTCCCAATGCTGAAACACCATTGTTCAACACTTTTTCTTCCCACTCCCAGAACACTACAGTCCATCATTTTCTCACCCTCCATCATTGACGAAACAATTCCGTCCAGCAATTGTTTCACCTTTTTTCGTTGCTGAAACACCATTGACAACAACCCTTCAACATTTTTTTTCATGATGTTGAAACACCACTGTTCAGCATGTTCGACTTTTCCCCGATGCTGAAACACCATTGTTCAGCACTTTTTCTTCCCACTCCCAGAACACTACAGTCCACCATTTCCTCACCCTCCATCATTGACGAAACAATTCCGTCTAGCAATTGTTTCGCCTTTTTCCATTGTTGAAACACCATTGACAACAACCCTTCATCATTTTTTTCACGATGCTGAAACACCACTGTTCAGCACATTTGACTGTTCTTCATTCACGATGATGAAACACCATTGTTCAGCACGTTTGACTGTTCTTCATTCACGATGCTGAAACACCACTGTTCAACACGTTTGACTTTTTTTTTGATGTTGAAACACCACTGTTCAACATGTTCGACTTCTTCCCGATGCAGAAACACCACCGTTCAACACTTTTTGACTTTCTTCTGATACTGAAACACCAGTCATCAACAGTTCTTCATCTACAACAATTGTTTCGTTCTTCTCTGTTGCTGAAACACCCGTCTTTCACCATCATCCGTCAGCAAGCTTTTACGCCCTCAGATTATAATTCGACCTTCTAAACAGCAGACCCTCGACACAATCAAAAGTCTCTGCCACAATAGCATCACCACGAACAAGCATGATATCTGGTTGGCTGAACGAACCAAATGGTAAGGCGAGGTATGTAAATATTGTGTAATTCAGATTAGACTGTAGTTAATGAGAAAGATTTTAAGCCATTAAGACCATTTAAGTGCCATTATTACTAATCACACTTAACGGGAGGGGGAGTACACGTCAAATCTGCGATACCATCATTTCCTCTGATTTTATTGCCGCCATCCCCATTTCATCACCTTTTTTGCGCATTTAACCACTATTCCTACATATAACCCCTCAGAAAACTTACTCTGTGCCAGAGCTGATACACAAACTCTTGACGCCTGTATCTTACTAAGCTAGTAGCCATGGGAGGAGTTGTCATGTGCAAAGAACCCGCCACCACAGCGCTGCTCGAACACTATCCAACAACATATCAAATCTTCGAGCAAGCAGGATGGCTTAATTACTTCCACAGGCTTCAAGGATATAATGAACGACAAGTACTACAGTTCGCCCAAAATCTTCAGGAGAACCATTCTGTCGTCGCAGGCATCCGAATATCTGTAACAGAGCAAGACATATCAGAGGTCTCAGGCCTCCCCATTGATGGCACTCGACAGTTCAGCCGGAAGCATATCATCAGGGATGTCTAGCAAAGTTTCTTCCTAGCTGAGGAAAGAATTGTATTGAAGGGCAGAGGCGTTCAACTCAGTTCACTACCACCCCCATGGCCGGAGGTCGCCCGATTCATCAAGCACTACCTGACCTGCGAAGTTTGCTATCAGGTAGTCTATCAGCACGACTTCCTTTTGCTTTCTCATTTAAGACATAACAGACGGGTCAATATTCCATATTATTTGTTGGGTTGTTTAAAGAACATGGCACATTACTGTCGAAAGGCAAAATATCCAACCCAGTCACTTACCCACCACCGTCTTGTTCAATTACTCATCAATAGGGGTTTTGAACAACAAAACCGTCCACTAAATAACCCTCCCATAAACCCTCAACCAGCTGTTGAAATTCCCCAGGAACAGCAGCAGAAAAACCCCCCAGACGTCCCCAAAATACCCAATATCCAGCCCACAGAACCAACCAGTCCAGTCATTGCCCCTACCCCACCTAATCCACCACATACCCTACCAGATTCATCCACTCCCGCCCTCCATATTCTCAGTGATGACTCTGAACCAGAAAATGTCCCCTGCCCTATCATTCAGGAAAGACCTCCACGAAAACAAAAACAGATTGCCCCCTTTCCACCTTTCTTGCGCAAAAAGTGAACGAGAGCCTCAATGAGGCCACCCTGGATTACCACTACCCTATATCCCCCACCTATTCGACTGATACCCCGTACATCTTCAACTTCCCAAACCCCGGGATCTTTGCCTATTCCAACCTCGGTGGCTACAACACAAGAACCAGCCACCGATATTGAGTTGCAGGAATTAGAGGCCCATACATCATTTGTTTTTGAGGTAGCTGAAACACAACCAGTTACCCATCCAGTGGCTGAAACACAAGAACCAACCACTGGTATCGAAATTGAATTACAGGAATCTGAGACCCCGGATGATGCAACACAACATCCAGTGGCTGAAACACAAGAACCAGCCACTGATTTTGAAATTGAGGAAATTGAGACCCTGAATGCTGCAACACAACATCCAGTGGCTAAAACACAAGAACCAGCCACTGATTTTGAAATTGAGGAAATTGAGACTCCGAATGCTGCAACACAACACCCAGTGGCTGAAACACAAGAACCAGCCACTGATATTGACATTGAGATTCAGGAATCAGAGGTTGAGGGTGCTGAAACACTACTCTCCTTACACTAGGAGGCTGAAACACAAGAATCAGTTGCCATTCCTGTAGCTGCTCCACAAGCATCAGCTCATGAGGCTATGACTTCCACACAAGAACCAACCACCTCTAAATCCAAACAAACAATGGCCGATGTCTTGGAAGAAAACAACTTTTTGAAGTCTCAATTGGAAGCATATCAGCAAGAATTAGTCAGGGCAAGGGAAGCATATGAAAAAGAACTAAGTCTGTACACCTTATCCCGAACAACAAACTTGACAGAAGAAACCACAGAGAGCGTATGTAAAGAATACATGTGTTGCCAATGTGGCGATATTTACCATCAGGCAGGCTATAAGGTGATTCAAGTCCCAGTGCTAGGGGAAGCCCCTACTCCTTCACCTTTTGTCAAGGAAGAACCTACTACAACACAAGAACTAGCAGGCTCTAGCAAGCCCAAGACTGAACCTGCTGCAACAAAAGAACCAGCAGGCCCTCTCAAGCTTAAGACTGAGTCTTGCATTGCAACAAGAGAAGCTCCTACTGTTGTCAACAAGGTTGTGCAAACAATTCCCCTGGAGGAATTTGTACCTCCCAATCAGATCAATCTCTCCACTTCCAGGGAACAATCTACTCAAACCTCACCTCATCCCACTAATTCCCACGCTGAAACTCAGACTTCCCAGTTATGGGATGAGCAGGCAGAAATACAAAAATGGAAAAAGGAGTATGCTGAAACACAGGCCAAAAACCTGCAAGTGCACAAACAGATCTAGATAAATCAAACCTTCTCAAATTGGGAAGCATTGGACCAGACACGCCAGGTAGTTCATGAGCTTAAGAAGAAAAAGAAAGACTTGAAGGACAGATTGGTCCTGGCATTTGATCTGATGCAGAAGCTACTGGCCACAAGGAAGCCATCTTGCAATTACTCCTTATTCCTGATGGAGAGACTCATATGGTTTTAGATTAAGCCTACTATAGAAGGAAAACCCCATGAAGTCATTTCATCAGCAGATTTTATCAAAACTTTTGTAGCTGCCTCCACCAGAGATCAACACCTCCTCTGTGAGGCATACTTCCATAATGAGGCTATTCCAGAAAACAAGTTGTTGAACATAAATCCTCTTGTTGGGGATGTTCAACTTCGAGCATTTACTTCCTTTCTCCTCAATCAAATCATTTGGCAAGGTGACTTTTCGGCTGCCAAGAACAATGAAGACAATCGCCTCCTCTGGATTAGACCAGAACCACAAAGGGCAGCCACCTTCATATCACAGTATTATGCATTCTTAAAGAAACCAGGGGTGACTGAACATGTTCAGCAGCTACAATCAGAAGTGATTCGGGATTGTGAACGCATCATCAGATCCATAGAGATTCCTGCCCTCCAGGCCAATAACCTATTTTGGCAGCAATCCACAGAGAAGAGACAACAACACAATCCTTTTGGTCCTGCTAACTTAGAAGTAGAAATTTCCAGGCTACCCAAATATATCCAGTGTATGAGACATTGTGCTAAGAATTGGATAGGGTTCCGGTTTTATTTTCCCCTTCTCTGGTTGCCAATAGAAAGATATGAAGTCAGTTATAAGCTACCTAAGAAGGCAGAAACAACAGCATGGCAAAGATTGCAGGAAGTGCAAGGGTTCTGAACGCTGACAGACAGTACCTCCCAGAGTTACAGCTTGAGTAACTTACATGATCAGAGTAGGTATCCATACTCTGATTTAGAGTGAGTTTCTTGAGGACATGCAACACCTTGAGTTGGGGGGGATGTTAGGACCACACAATGTACCTTTTTGCCTATACTTTTTGACACCATTATACTCTTGATTTCCCACATTTCGACTCATACTATCTCTTTATCTGATCATCTCAAAGGTATACAACGTCCCTTCTCATTACTATATGTTTAAACTATTTTGCATAATATTTTACATCACTCTCGTACTTAACCATTGATTAGAAATGCATAAGTGTCCAAAACTGCAGATTTGCATTTAAGGCCTATTGCTGAAACACAGAAATGTCCAAGGCCGCCGTTGCTGAAACACAAAACTAATGCTGAAACACGGAGCTGCTACACAGACCGAGGTCGCAGATGCTTAAACACGGAGCTGCTACACAGTCCAAGGTCGCAGATGCTGAAACACGAAGCTGCCTTATAGTTCGAGGATGCAGATGCTGAAACACGGAGCTGTTACACAGTCCAGAGTTGCAGATGCTGAAACACAGAGGAAACTGCCAGAACCGACGATGCTGAAACACAAGGAAGCCTCCACAGTCAGCGGTCAACGCAGTCAAAGCGCAATTCACGTGGCTGAAATAGCCCGCGAATTGCGATGCCGAAACAACATCCGCAACGATGAGAAGAAGTTGTTACACCAGCCGTAATAGCAATACCTCGTTCAGTTCCTATAATAGCATTCGTTTGCATGAGACTAGGACATCCTATGCTGATTTAGAAAGAAGATCCGACTTTGGATAGGATTCATATATGCATTGTAATGATTGTATCGAAGGGATTTCCTCTTTAAATCAGAGGAAATCACCATTCGGGACATCCAAGTTTTGATGTATTGAAGCAACTCCAGAGAAGTGGGACGTATTCTATTTCGCCAATTTGTAATGTGATATTTCGACAGATGAATATAAGATTGCTTTGAGTATCCTTCTCTAGCTCTTCGTTCAGGGGAATCTTGTGAGAAGGGAGGGCCCACCTTCTTCACAAGATTCACCCATTACTTAGAAGTGTGTTAGTATAATTTTTGTTCATGCTTTGTTTAACTGTCGTTTGTTGAACACTGTTTTTAATGGATTCCGCTTTGCTAAAATGCTACTGACTCTGTCTTAGTTTATTGAATGGAATTCGTAATTCTTTTTATCAGAAATCTTGTGTGATGATTTTATAAGGCTAGCAGAGATTTGGTTAAAGGTTCCTACTCAGACAGGAATGAATCGGAATATCTTACCCTCTGTAGATTTCATTTACTTCTGCCAGTGTGCTAGCCAGAGGTTTGGTTAAAGGTTCCTACTCAGACAAGAAGGAATCAAAACACCTTGTCTTCTGTAGATTTCATTTACCGTTGCAAGTGTGCTAGCCAGAGATTTGGTGAAAGGCTCCTGCTCAAACAGGAAGGGATCAAAACACCTTGTCTTCTGTAGATTCCATTTACTGCTGCAAGTGTGCTATCCAGAGATTTGGTTAAGGGGTTCCTTCTCAGACAGGAAGGAATCACTACACCTTGTCTTTTGTAGATTTCATTTACCTCTGCAAGTGTGTTAGCCAGAAACTGGGTTAGGGATCCCTGCTCAGAAAGGAAGGAATTAGACTTCCCTGTTCTCTGTAAACCTCAACCTCACAAGTGTGCTAAAACAAAAATAAGGCTCAAGGATCCTGCTTAGACAGAAAGGAACTAGGTGGCTTTGTTCTCTGTTAGATAGAGTTAATTGTTTTCTGCATTACTGTTTTCATGAAAAGAGTGTTAGTACTGGAGTCTCTGTTTGAGAGTAAGGGTCCTATTCTCTGATTGCAGAATAATTGTTCTTTCCCATTGCAAGTATTATTTTAATGTAATCCAGGATTCTTAGATTGATCTTTAAAGAATTGCAATAGGGAAGTTACTTTCCCGTGATTTAGTTCAGAGCTTCAGTTCATTCAAGCAAGTATAATTAGTATAAGTTTATTTACTACAACACTGAGTTGCTTTTGGAAGTGAGCATATATAGTGCATGGTTATCTTTGAAATAAAAGACTTCCTTGGGTTGATAATTTATGTATCACTCGATTGTTTAAAATCAATTAAGCAATTATAGTGACCAACAACCCCCAGAGGAATGGCCTCATCATTTCGTATAGACCTTAGAAGGAATACCAACAAACTGGTATACAGACCAGGAACTGCACAGAGGAACTTCGAGTTGGACAGTGCTACAACATAATTTTACAGTCACTTTCTCATTCGAGCATGAGAAATCCAACATAGATGCAACACTTAAGCAGATAAGAGGGTTGATATTTATTAAGGAACTAGAAGTTGAAATCATAATAGAAGAACAACAGCGGAATAGACAGACAGTGAAAGAACTTTCTTCATGCTACCATGTGTAGGAAGAAGCACCAGATGAAAGAGAAATACAAGTGGAAGGTCCACCTCTAGAATCAAAAGTAATTCCTACGCCAATCAAGGTGAATAAATTCATCATTGGGACAGTTGAGAGTCCCAAAATGGCCATCATTGGAGACTACTATGATGAGAAAATAGTAGAAATCATACCAGAGTTACTGCATGATTACAACGACCTGTTCCCCACAACATGTTCATAAATGAAGGGCATAGAAGGAGATATAAGAGAAATGAATATACCACTCAGAGCTGAAGCAATACCGATCAGACAACGACCATACATACTAAACCCAATATATAAGAAGAAAGTTAAAGATGGGATCGATAGAATGATTGAAGTCGGAATCATAGAAATTGTGGAGGAATCCGAATGGATAAGCCTGATGGTAGTTTAGGAGAAAAAAAAGGCGGGATAAGAATATGCGTTGACTTTAGGAAGTTGAACGATGCATGCCTACATGACCCGTTCCCTACACACCTTTCACAGATGAAGTGTTTGAGAATGTAGGAGGACACAAAGTTTACTCATTCATTAATGGATTCTCAGGCTACCACAAGATCAAGATAGCATAGGAAGACATATACAAGACCACGTTCACTGCAGAATGGGTATCATACCAGTCCATAGTCATGTCGTTTGGAATGAAGAATGCACTAGCAATATTTTCCAGAGTAGTCATCGTTGCATTTAAGGATTTTATCCACCATTTTATAGAGGTATACTTGGATGATTGGACAGTCTATAGTCTATCGAAAGACCATGTAGAGGTCTTGCGGCTAATGTTAGAAATATGCAGGTAGTGCTAGATATCATTAAACATCAAGAAATGTATCTTCGGAACATCGTTTGGGATACTATTGGTCCATATAGTATGCAAAAAAGGTTTACTAGTAGATCCTGCAAAGATTGTCATAATCATTAACTTGGCATCACCAAAAAAAGTCTGTCAACTAAGAGCGACATTGGGACACACAGGATACTACAATTTTTTTATCAAAGGGTACGTGTAGATCACTGCACTAATGGAGAAACTATTAAGTATACGCTAAAATAAAATATGGTCACCATGCCAATACTAGTATTTCCAGACTGGGAGAAGACATTCCATGTACATGTAGATGCATTAGCCATATCACTTGGAGATATTTTTTCACAACCAGGAGTGAGATATTTAGATAAACCTATAGCATTTGCAAGAAGAAAACTATTAGAGTCAGATCAGAACTATAAAACTACAGAGAGGGAAGGCCTAGCTATGGTCTACACAGTGCAGAAGTTCAGACATTACTTATTGGGAAAAAAATTTAAGATGTTCACAAATCACTCAGTCATTAAATACCTAGTCAACAAGCCAGTGTTGGGGGGGGAGAATCTGTCGATGGTTACTACTTTTTCAAGAGTTTGATTTTGAAGCATTAGTCAAGCCAGGAAATTTGAATGCAGGACATGACCACCTATCAAGGGTGACAAATGGAGAAGAACCTACAAATTTAGAGGACAACTTTTTGGACACACAATTATTTTTAGTCTAGATTGTTGAAAAATACTTTGCAGATATCATTCTGTACTTAGGTATAGGTACTGTGACACATGAATATAACACACGTAGAAGAAAAACCTGGTAGTCTGGGCTGCAGACTATCAGCTGATCACATGACACTTATACAAAATGGGAGAAAATAGCATATTGCGAAGATATGTGCTAGAACATGAAACACCAAGGGTTTTAGGAGAAGCCCATGAGGGAATAGTAGGAGGACATTACGAAGGGAAAGCTACCGCATAGAAGGTATTGTGCACAGGACTATGGTAGCCGACCATTCACATAGACTCGAAAGAGTACTTACAGAGATGTGATGTCTGTCAAAGGGTTGGTAAACCCAATAAAAGGGACGAGATGCCATTGCAACCACAGGTAACATTGTAGGTATTTGAAAAATGGAAAATAGACTTTGTTGGACCAATTAACCCACCAGAAAAGAGGATTAAGAAGAGGATTCAATTATCACCATGGAAAAATACCTGACAAAATGGGCAGAAGCAAAACCAGTGAAAGATTGCAGTGCAAAAACAGTATCACACTTTCTATTTGAAAAAGTAATCACGAGATTTGGTTGCCCAAGAAATTTGATGAGCGACCAAGGCACTCACTTCATTAACAACACCATTAAGGCTATGATTGAAGAGTTTGAATTCCATCATCAAAAGAGAACCCCATATCACCCACAAGTGAATGGAATAGTGGAATAATTTAACAAAATCCTTGAGAATGCACTGACAAAGATTTGTAATGTCAATTGGGATGACTGGGACCTCAAAATACTAGCAGTATTATGGGCATACAAGAACAAATGCAAGAAGTTGACAAGAAACACACCATTCAAATTGGTATACGACTAGGAAGCAATGGTGCCATTATAATTTCGGGTACCCAGTCTACATGTAGTTGCAATTACACACATGATAGAACGAGGCACAATACATGATAGGCTGAATCAATTGATGATCATGGAGGAAGATAGGATACTAGAAGGGTTCCACCAACAAGTGAAGAAAGTAAGGGACAAAGCCTGAAATGATATACATATCAAGAAAAAAAATTTCAAGGAAGGAGACTTAGTTTTTATGTATGACAACAAATACATTCAACACCCAAGAAAACTTAGAATGCACTGGTTGGTGCCATATGAAGTAAAAACTTTCACAAATGGGGTTGTTTTACAGTTGAAAGACTTAGGATGCACATAACTCAAGGGGATGATCAACAAGAGCTGACTAAAGTTGTACTAGAACAGTCAACCACCCATAACTTGAAAGTCACCACACAATTAGAAAAAAAAAGGGAAAAAAAGAAGAAGAAGCAGGATATCAAATGGTGCCAACAGAGGTACAATGCACCGAAAGGAGAAGGAGAAAGGAGAAGGAGCATGCAAACTTAGGAATATGAACCCAGTGAAGACAAGACCAATGGTTAGTTCAAAATAGAAACAAGCGGGAAAGGAAAAGACGATAAAACAAGTTCTAAACGACAAAGGCAAGCATAATTGAATGTCGAAAACAGCTGACAGGACACTGCCTTAATCGTGCCAACTAGAGACGGCGAGGGAGAGTAATGGAAAGTACGAAGGAACTAGAGGTTCATTGAATATGTCATAAAGGTAACATCTTCAACAAGATTCATGCAATGCCCATACAAAACAAGGATGCAGGAGAAAAAATCTTATTGCAAAATTGGAAGAGACAGAGAGCGATAGAACATATGAAGCACAAAGAAAAGTTTACAGAGGTTGTAGAGGCTACTAAACTCGATGAACGATCGAATTTTACCACCATGGAACCACCCAAACAAGCATAACTGATCTAGACTTCCATACACTCTAGAGTTAGGACCAAGGCACAAATAGAATCACAGGAAAGAGAACAACAACCACCAGAAGTTGTCAATGTGGACGAAATCCTATCACCGGATACAACACCAGTGAACCCCCCACCCATTGTGGAGGAAAATCAACAGACAACACTAGTAGGCATGGATGTGAATATGTCTAAAGAGGGGTAGGGTCGACAGAATGAAGACATAGGAAGTCAAGAACAACCAGGAAACCCTGAAGAAGCCTTGAGAGTCAATGGGATGGCACCAAATTAGGAAGAAGCGACCGAGCCAGAAGAGTCACAGAAAATTGCGTTGGAACATCCACAGGAGGGAGCAGTGGAAGATGTCATGAGCCGACCAGAATAGTATGCCGAAGAATGACCAATGGAGGCAGGGACCTCAATTTAGCTACCACCACTAAAGGACAAGAACACAATACCTAGGTCACCGTGCAAACAACCCGCAACAACAATTTTTTTGCCGCACATACTAGAAGGGGTGCAGGTAAAAGTAGATTTTTTAGGATATGTAGAAAAACTAAAGTACTCAGAACATGATGTAATGAACACAGAAAAGTTCCAAGAGTTCACAAAGAAATTCTACCTACATACTATGCATCTAGATCCCTTTGGGGAACCGGTTCATAAACCACTCTAGTGGGCAGCATGATTGGCAAAAAATGGGATTTTAGTGTTCGAAAACACAGGTATTCCAATAGAGGATGAACACCTTCAGTAAACACTCACACAACCAGACCAAATATCAACAAAACGATGTTTTCACGTGGTAAAACCCCTACAGGGAAACATCCACCCCCCCAACCAACGCGACCACTTGGAGCAGTTTATTAATGCAAAGAAAAATATTACAGAGAGATTTTACAAGAGATTTTCTCACAATCGATCATCGACAAATGACCCTACATGCTCTTTAAATAGAGATCACGGACCAATTGGGTGCTAAGCCATGGATCAATGGCCATTGATATCAAGGAGAGTATGAACTGTCAGATCACTCTATGTCGGGAACATATCGTGACCGTTGGATTTCCTAAATTTAAATGCATACTAATGCATACTAAAGAAACACACTTTTACCTAACAACACATTAGACCAAGTAGATCTTAACTAAATCCTAAGTGTCTAAATATCCTAACATCCTCCCTTAAGAACAACTTGGGATAGGATTGAAGGATTTACAATAGTGACACAATAGGAGAAGGAAGGAGGCATTAGAGCATATCCCCCCTTAATGACAACTTCCTGAACTCCTAACATAGATCTAAGTTTGGAAAACTTTGCTTCTATAAGAGAATTTGTGAAAATGTTTTCAACTTGATCTTCTATAGGACAAAAACACACTTCAATAACTTGATCATGAATAAGCTTTCTGATGAATTGCATGTCAAGCTCAATGTGTTTTCTACATTGATGTTGAATTGGGTATTTGGCGAGCTTGATGGCACTCTGATTGTCACACCAAAGGCTGGTCGGATGTTGCTCCTGGAATCCAAACTATGAAAGGATCTATCGAAGCCACAAGGCTTCTTGACTTTCTTTTACCACTGCTCGATTGTTACACCTCAAAATTACTCACTTCAATAGTGCTGCAAGTGTCGCATCTTGACCACAAGTGTTGCAAGTGTCACAAACATCATACTGCCATATTGCCTATGTCATTCCTCTAACGACATCATAATGACACTTAAGACACCTCAAAGGCTCGTTTGGAAGAAGAGAAATCACTTGACAGGGAGTACAAACCTTTTTCCACTGAAAGAACCACTAAAAAATGGATTTTGGAGAGGAGTGCTCCCCTACCCACTGTCAGGGAGTGATGGCGCTCCCTAAGCCTCTTTGGGGGAGTTTTTGAGCACCCTGTGCACCCTTTTGAGTGAGCTCTACCCTTTTCTGAGCAAGTTTTGGGTTTGTTGAGAAAAATAGGGGAAGAATCCCTCAATTCCTGAAGGTGGTTGGATTCGAATAGATGGTCAAAGTATGATATCAGGGAAGATCCTCAACTGAAGGAGAGTAATCCTCAACTTATCCGAAAGATCTCTCAAGTGGTTGAGCCTCTCCAAGGTTATATAAGGAGGCCTTCTCATGGTGAAAGGGGATATGGAGATTGAGAATTACATCAAACTTATGATCTCATGAGTGATATGTCATCAAAGCAATCAGTGGATATTACTTGAGAAAAGGGGTTGGACAAGGAGAAATGGAAGAAGTTGTTGCACCTTCATCAAAGGATTGTAAGTAATTTTACTTGTTCTCATTAATAATCAATTCTTGGCATGTTTCTTTCAAACTTATGATTGTTTCATATGAGTTTTTCTGTAGTATATGGATCTATATTTGAGCTAATCTCAGTAGAGTAGGAAGACCATTGTATCTTTGTTTGTTCTACAAGATCTATCAGGGAGCTCAGGATCGAAGCTCAGCCAGGACTTTGCAAGGACAAACGTCACTAATAAGGTAAATATATTTCTCCCCCTCTTTCATTTATTAGCCTGATTAGATCTAAAAGGAAGTCAAAGACCAAGAGGGAATCCACTTGTCCGCAGGGGGATTCACCTACCACAGAAATTGGAGAATCCACTGGGGAGGAGCTCTGATTTTTGTTTCCTTTCCCAGATCTTGTTTTGGCCCTTTGCCCACTCACTTGACCTTCTCCATATTGTCTTTTTTATTCTTATATTTGTTTGATTACCTCTTTATGTCATTATGATCACCTTGATTGACTGAATTTCTTTGATTTTTTGAGTTTCTGGGAATTTTTCTGAGTTTTTGGAGTAGAGCACTCCCCCCCTATTGTTGTCAGAGAACTAGTACTCCCCTTTAGCCTTACACAGAGCCCTGGAACACTCTAGTTCCCCTTACACCAGAGCACTACCCGATTTTTATGAGAAATTCTCCAGAATTTTCATCTTCTGAAGCTATTTCTTGGTTTTGGCACTTGCTCAGCATCTCATACTCTCAGTCCATCTTGGTGTTGGCCTTCCACACCCTATTTTATAAGGATTGATCCTCTTTTGTTTTGGAATTTGACATTTTTTTTCCTTGCCTTGAAGTCACTCTTTGTCTTTGCTGACCTAGAGTTAACTTGTTGTTTTCTTCTCCTTTACCTGACTGAGTGGAAAATTTTGTGAGGAAATCCAAAGGTCTGTGAACCTTTCCATATGATATTTGAGGTCAATTTTCCAACATTTCTCTATTGTTTGAGGTTTTTTTGGTTATTGTTTGCATTTTTTTTTATCTTTGTCCTTCTTGTTTATTCACAACGAGAGTGTATTTTTTTTGTTTGTGTGAGGTTTGCTTCTGTTTATTTAATCCTGAAGTCTGATTGACATTTAGAAGTTCTACATCTGATTATCATTCACATATAATAAAAAGGACATATTTTAGTGATTGGTTTGGATATTAGAAGGCATTTCTAAATTTTTTTAGCATTACATTGGATTTGAGTGAGAAACAAAGTGATTGAGGACATTGCATATTAGTGTTTGATAGTGAAAACAACTCTTTCTCTTTCCCTTAAATAGGCATTCATTTAAAGAAAGGGATGCTTATCATTTTCTTCAGCATTTTTGGGAATTGAGTCATCATACCATCAGTTTCATTGTCATACATCCTTTGAGTAAACAACAACTTTAAAATCAATGCTAATTAAAAATTATCTAGAGAATTTTTTTTTTAGGATCTTCCACCAACATTAGACTAGGATTAGCACTTTGGATTAGGCTGTGAGTACAAATCTCTAAAGTTTTCAAAATTAACATTAGCATCCTGAGATAGGGAGAGTCAAATCCAATTGTCATATAGGCTTTCCGGGATCCCCCTCTCACACAGGGGTTACGCACGAGGTCGCATTCGAGAGAATTACAGAGATTATCCCTCCATGGTTCAATTGTTTGTAGTGGTCAGATCGTATATTGGGGGTCACTTGAGGTTATACCCACGATTATGTGTGGGAGCCTCTCGAGTTGATTTCAGACTTGTTATCCTGCCCATACATTCGGATCAGACTATCGATTGTACCCACCCAAGGGCTGACTGTGAGTTGGTGTCCTTAGTTTCCATAATATTTAGGTACTTACACGAGGTGAAAGTGAAGGGAAGTCTCACTGTACCTGGAACAGACATTGGTCAAACTCACCTAGTCTCCTTGGAGGGTAAATCCACAATTACTGGGTGGAAGATTGCACCAAGGTGAAATTCCATTAAGCAGGTCGCCTTTATAACTATTCCACCATATCCTATCCCCTTCTTGACTTGATCACGCGATGTTGGATTTCATCACCAACTAGTACGATCATCGAGAGAAGTTTTGTTTGCTTGGTTTTGATTCCTAGATTTTATTAGCTTATGTTGTTTCTTCTTGTTAGTTGGCCCTAGATTTTTAGCGTGTACTGTTATTCTCCAAAATTGAGCATGTAGACCGTTGAAACAGTTCTTAAATTTTTTGTTTTTATCCCTAAGGCCTAAATTTTCCTTTTTTGGGTTTCGACTTTTCACAAAACATGAATTTCATTATCAATCCCAAACACACGACACCTTTTTCTCAAAGAATTTAATTATTTGGATAATAAAAGGCAAAAAGGCTTAAAATAATTATAAGAATCCCGACACCTTTTCTATGAAATTATTTTAATCATGGTAAGTTTTAAAACTAATGGATTTAAGGTTAAGCTTAAAGAATTTTTGAGATTCGGGGTTTGCTAAAAACATATTTTTTCGATACAAATCGAATCACGAAATCCTGATCCCTGATTTCTCGAAACGTTGAAGTCTTAGTTAAAACACAGATTAATTAATTCTCTAATGTGAAAGGTTAAGGGTTAAGATAATCATGTCACAATTTTGGGATTCGCGGTTCAATGATAACACATCTCCTGTCATCATGATTCCCGAAATCTCGAATCACGAAACCCCCATCCATACTTCGTGTTAAATCAAATTAACTCTGTTTTGGCCTTAATCATAATTAGTTAGTTAATTAAGATGAGTTTAAAACCTGTCATTAAATTAACACATCGTGATTTTGTGATTTCGGAGATCGAATATCATCGATGCCATACTTCTCGACAACATGATCCCCGAAATCCCGAAAACGCTTAATCTCAATTAATTACATCACTAAAAAAATTTAAGTCTTAATTAACATGTCGCGATTTCGTGATTTTGCAATTTTGCGATTTCGCAATTTCGGAGATCGAATTTCATCGATGACATACTTCTCGACATCATGATTTCCGAAATCCCGAAAAACAAAGTTTTCAGTCTTAATCTATGATTAGAACTAGTTAACCTTTTTTGAAAACAGGATTAATGATAATCATTCTTTTTAAGTTTTTGTTCATGTTTCCCTTTCCGATTAAGTAAAGTGTCCTGAGTTTTCTTTAAAAACCTGAAGGTGCCTAAATACGGACATTAAATGCGTATCTCAGAAATATATCTTCTGCACTAAATGCCTTGAATTCTTATCAGTTGTGTCAATCCCATCACTTTTAAATGTATTCAAAGTGAGCATTTAAATGTCTGTGTTTTTATTTTATCAAGCACAAGAAACACTTAGCTGAGCTCGTTCATTTATTTTCTGTGACAGGTTTTCAATTTAACGTAAAGTCATGGCACTGAAAAAGGCACCGAAGAAGAGTGAAGATACACATGAAGGAGATATCATCTCCGACACCACACCACACGCTATAGACTTCATTAAATCTTGGACTCAAATCTTTGAATTTCTGGAATATGAACTCAAGAATGCTCATCCTGATTCTGAGAATCATTGTCGGGACATAGTTGAATCAGAGCTTCATAAAGTATGACCCCTACCAAGTAATAAGCATGCATTTTATACATTGTAATCTAAAGGCCTATGAGAATGAAACATCTATCTATGATGATGTATTCAAGGATGTTAAATCCTATGAAGAAGTACTGAACAGAGTACAGGTCATGCCACCTGACTCACAGACCAGATTCGCGTCATTCTAGGGCCATAGGCAAAGTTTCCTACCCAAGAGTTTGCAGGGTGAAGTTTCGACCACACCTCTAGAGCAGGAAGGGCCTCCCCCAGGGTTTGAAACAAATACACAAGACAAAGAAAATACCAAAGGCAAGATGAAGGATACTAAGATATCTTCCTAAGACACAGAGGGTTCCCAAACAAAAGAATCAGAGACAGGGAAGGGAAAAGAGCTGGAAACACCCCCAGAAATCCCCAAGGATGTTCCAGAAAAGAAAGGAGGAATAACATCAATAGATCTTGGTAGTCCCATCACTTCCTTAATCCCATTGCAGTCAACTTATGGAACCCCCCATGAAGGAGCTCTGTATGTCAGTGATCTAGAGCCAATTTCAAGGGATGAGATCCCTCCATCAAATTATTTTTTTAGTAAAAAGAGAAGAAAAATCTTGAAACAAGAAATCCATCCGAGAGGAGAGGGGATGATTAAAAAACATAGGGTCATTATAGATGGAAAGAATCTTAAAGATGGAGAATTTGCTACAGAGTTAGCAGGTACGATGTGAGCTATAGCATCGACATATATATATTCTATTGTTAGTTTAACAACCATGCTCGAACAAAAATACCAAACAATAACTCAGCTACAAGACAAACTGAAGGAAAATGAGAGAAATATCAGTTGGGGAATACAAAAGGGTCTAGAACAAGCTAGACTAAAATATATTCAAGAAATTCAGAAAATGAAAACAGGCTTAGAAGAGGCAAAACAGATAATATAGGTCACATAGGCACAAATCCAAAAGTAGGAAGAAGAAAATAAATAGTTACAAGATAAAATTAGTTCTATTACTAATCAAGTAGTAGAACTTGAAATTTTCAGGGCAAAAGCATTGGGAATACTTTTGAAAATAGAAGAAGAACAACAGAAAGTGTTTTTAAATATGGAAGTAGTCCAGAATTACTTTCAAGAAACAAATAAATCCTTGGAGAATATTCTCTAGAAGGAAAGGGAAGCGAAAGCGTCCAGAACGACTTTCCAAAAGGCAATAGCCCTCTCAACAAAGGAAGAAGTCGGAAGGATTCAGAAATTATCCATTTCAGAACAGGTTAAAGGAGACGTAATACTTAAAGTGTGGGAAGCAGACCTGGCCGAATATAAAAGAATAACCAGAGATGTCAATGATGATTGCTAGGGAATTTTTGATCTCTTAGAAAGGACTTCATTGAATATCGGAAAAAATGACTGTCTTGGATTATTAGGTGAGATTAACATTGCCAAGCACCAGCTAAGGTTCAAAGAAGAGCTAGAGGAAATGAAGATAGAGATCTCAAAAATTAAATTAATCAATATCACAGAAATCGACAAATGGATGGTGACACTGAACCTAAAGTTGCAAACTATTAAGTTCACAGGGAAGATGATAGAAGATTGTTTGCCTGAATTACATAAAAGATTCTTCATGTTTGAAGCAAAAGAGATACCAGATGTTCCTAGAGTTTTTGTGAAATTTTTGGGAAAGTGTGTTCACTGTCTTGAGGCGAAGAAAGGAAGTTCATCAACACAAATGTGAAAGCATTTTTTTGAATATTTTCATCATTAGAAATTTGAAAAGAAATGTAAACGGTTGACATTATTCATATATGTAACCATAATCATGGGTAGTTGGTTAATCACCAATGAGAAAATATTTGATGAAGATGTATAAATGTATTTTCAAAATACTGAGAAAGGGATTTTGATTTTTGGAGAGAGTCGATTGTATTAACAATTTTCCAATCCATCATAATATATGATACAGACGAGATTCTGAATCCTGCCAATTTGTAGCTATGTGTTATTTAACCCTATTTACTATACTTTATTATGTTTTTCGTTCAATGTTTTTCTAATGATTAATCAATTTGAAGTTATCTGTAAACATCTTTTATAGTTCAGATTGATTTGGATATCAAATTATTTACAGCTTTTGCTCTGAAATTGCTATCAATGATTTTAAGACCTGTGAATCATTTGAACCTTAATACTTAACTTTTCATTAGAAATGTCGTTTTCCTTCTTTATTACCTGTTACAATATGAGATTCTTTCTTGATTAAAGCCTCATATTTTTCAGTAGTAATTCTTTGTTATTTTATAATTCTAAAATTGTTGCAAATCCAGGAAACAACCTCGAATGTATTTATGTTAGTGTTTTGAATTTCAAAACTGTTTTTCCTATTCTCATCTCTTGAAAGATTAAAGTGACATTTGATTAAATTATTTCACAATTAAATAAAATCTTATTCTCCATGACTGTCCCAAATAGCAAGCAACCTTACATTGAACCTGGCCTTCAATATCAAACCAGTATTGCTTTGAACCTATTTAATACTATCCTACAAGCAACAACTAACCGGGTTGAATTAGAACGTTCATGGGCTGCTATTGAGAGAGATATTAGCATCCAAGAACAACAAGAAGCTAGACAGAGATAGTTGAGAAACTGATTCTGCTTCACCCTTCCTTTTCAATTCTTATCCTCAAGTTATTATTTTTTACCTTTACGGATTCCTTGACGGTATACTTTATAGCCTTAAAGTATAAACTCTGGAACCACATATTTTTGGCGCCGTTGCTGGGGACGAAGAAACAAATATTTTCCTTAGGAAGAATGACATTGACATTTTCTGTCTTTGATAGTGAACAAGGATAGAAAACCTTCTAAGGCTACTAGTATTTTTCACTTGGCGACTCTACGATAACTAAACTGGATATTAGCCGAAAGAACACCAGAAAAAACCCGAACAACAAGCAGACCTCGCCAGTCTCTGATCCTGAAAAGATTTTAAAATCACGAAAATCACTTAGACAAGTCTTTTTACCCATATATAGTATATGTCAGCCTGACTTTACACAGTTAAACATTTCGAAAACTCTTGAAAGATCTGTTTCGCTTCCCCTCTCATACGATACATTCTCTTTTCCTAAGGTTTCCTCCCCAGATTTTGGAGAATCTTCTCCTCGCACATTCTGAACTTCAGCCTCAAATCTAACCATGGATATACAAGGAAGTGCTGGAGCTGGAGATGGTGCTCCTGGAGGACCAGCAGGTGGTGCTCCTGGAATCTTCACTAAAGTAGCTGCTAGATATTCTCCCCTTGTCCTTCCCATTCCTCTACATGATCTCCCCAAAAATTATATGAAAAGTATTCCAAAATTTACAGGGGAAGGGGATCTGACTGCCTAAGAACATATAAACTTTTTCAACCAATTTGCTGACATCCTCATAATAGAACACGAATATGTCTATTCCAGACTCCTCGTTCAGACTTTCGAAGGACAAGTGAGGACCTGGTTCCAATCCTTAGCAGCTGGATATTTAAGATCTTATGAAGAACTTGAAAGTGATTTTATTAGACAATGGGGAGAGAGGAAGGACCACCTCTACTATTTGACTGAATTTGGACCACCTCTACAAAGGTTCAACAAGTTGTATAATAAAATCCCGGTTGAGGTTAAACCTTCACAACCTGCAACAAAGGTGACTTTTTCTGGCGCTTTTGATCTCAACTTCGCCTTATTATTGAGAGAAAGAAGATCAACAGATCTCACAAAAATGTAGGATGATGCACTTGAGATTGAATCAAACATGATGACATCAGGGAAATTAAAAGCAAAAACAGAAACTAGAAACAAAGAAAATAGGAAATTCAAAGAACAAGCTGGACCTTCAGGAAATGGGAAATCCTTGGGAGATAGAATAGACGAGATGGCAAGGGTAATTAGAGAACTTTCAAACAAGATCTCAAAAATGGAACTAGATAAATCGAAAAGAGATAATTTACCTAGGGAAGATTTTAGAAGAAATCCTGATCCTCGGGTCCCACAGAAAATAATTAAAAATGAAGACCAAAAAATTCCAACCCCCTTCAAAAGTGAAAACTTCATTGGAGAGGAAGATCTAGGAGATTTTGAAGATATCGATGAGGATATTAATAATCTTGGCGATGATAATAAATCACCTTATTTATCGAGACAAGATTACAAAAGATCCTTAAATAAAGAAATTACATCGGAAGACAATGTTAGCAACAATATGTCTGAACATTTCACCTATCAAGATATCACAGATGATATCATAGCTGAACTATAGAGAAAATATAATTTAAGACCAAGGAACAAAAGTCTCCCAACTGTTTCGACAAAAAAGATCTTGCCAAGAGGCGAAACCGATGAGGTGACTCCAAAAGTTGCTGACAAACAGACTGCGAAAAAAAACACAACTGATACGCAACCTATCCAGTCAGAGCCAGTAGAAACACTCCCTGTGAAGACATAAGCTCCTGTAAATGAAAACAAGTCCACATCACAAAGAAAAGTTGAAAAGAAAGGAATGGAGGCCCCAAATATGGAAAACGACAAGGCCCTAGGAAATTTTAATTTGGAAAACGAAATAAATAAAATCAAAATTCCTATTCCCCTTGTTGAATTAGCTAAAAATCCCATATACAGAAAAAAAAAAGCACCAAGATGATTAAATTTTTTGAAGACGAAAGCTAGGATGACGTCATCAACTTAGAATATGACAAGCCAAACATAGTCTTTGGTCCACACTTCAAAGGTGTGAGAGACACTGCGCCCCCCTTTTATATCACGCTAACCTTGTTTGACCACCTTCTCCATAACTGTATGCTAGATTCCGGAGCTTCCCACAATGTGATGCCAAAGGCAATTATGTAAAAACTTGGTCTTGAAATCACAAGGCCCTATGGTGACTTATATTCTTTTGATTCAAGGAAAGTCAAATACATAGGTATGATTAAAGACCTAGTGGTAGGTTTGGCTCAAATACCTACTAAAAGCATTATTATAGATGTAGTGGTCGTTGACATCCCTCCAAAGTATGGTATGCTATTATCTAGGTCATGGGGTGTCAAGCTTGGAGGATCTCTCCAGCTGGACATGCCATATGCTACAATTCCAGTTTTCGGAGGACAATACACACATCTTTACAGAGAGACTAGGTTGGCATTTACGGTAGGTGATCCACATAACCCAAATAATCATCTAGTTTATATTACTGACCAAGACTTAGGAAATTGTATATTATCTATTGATGACGATTTTGAAGTAGATATAGACGAAAATTGTATAGAAGAAAAAACTGAAAAAGAAGAAATAAAAAAAAAAATGTATATAACACTGGTGTATGGAAAATGTATTTTGACGGTGCCTCGTCTTTCCTTCGAGCCGGAGCAGGAGCCCTCCTTGTGGCTCCCGATGATCAATTCATAATCCCCTTTTCATATAGGCTTCAGTGGAATGTGGATTGTACAAATAATGTATGTGAGTATGAATCTTTAGTGCTAGGATTAGAAGCTGCTAGGAGGATGAAAATAAAGAAACTTGAAGTCTTTGGTGACACCGAGTTAATCATAAAACAGGTGAATCGGCAGTACCAGGCCAAGCATCCTAGATTGCGGTCCTATAGGAATTGTGTCTGGGATTTAATCGAGAACTATTTCTCCTCTGTGAATCTTCATTTCATCCCAAGGTCTGAAAATCAACAGGGTGATGCTTTAGCCAAAGCAGCATCAACTTTCACACCCCCAACTACTTTTAAATTAAAGAATCACATACAAATGAGACATAGACCTTCGATACCGAATAACATACAGCATTGGAAGGTCTTTGAGGATGATTATCAACTTCGAAAGTTTCTAGAATGAATAGATGAATTTGCAGAAACACATACTGATCAAGAAAATCAAAATGATCCCATTTGGATCATGCAGGAGGGGGAGGATTCTAAAGAGTTTCATGATAAAATCACGAATCCTTGAATGCTCGTTCTCAAGAACAACCAGATTCTTAAGGGTCTAATTCCCTTGGAAAGATTATTCAATCAAGATGATATCCCTTCAAAAACCACCCTACAGCCCCAACTAGAGGAGGTTGAGGATTGTAACATAGGAACTAAAGAAAACCCCCAGATGGTAAAACTATCCAAATATCTATCTATACAAAATAAAAATAAATACACGGAGTTGCTTAGAAAGTACAAATATGTTTTCGCATGGTCGTATGAAGAACTGAAAACATATGACACTTATGTGATCGAACATAAGATACCCCTGAAGCCTGGTGTCAAACCCTTTAAACAAAAACTCTGACAAATCAACCCCATTTTACTACCTGTTATCGAACGAGAAGTCAAAAAACTCCTTGATGCTAAGATAATTGTACCACTGAGATATTCCAATTGGGTAGCCAATCTGGTCCTGGTTAGGAAGAAAAATGGGGAAATTAGACTGTGTCTCGATTTCAAAAATCTTAATAAGTCCTCTCTCAAAGATAATTATTCCTTACCTAAAATGGACCATGTTCTAGAAAAAGTAGTAGGAGCTAATAGGATGTCAATGATTGACGGATTTTCAGGTTACAATCAAATTGTCGTCAGTGATCACGATAAAGAAAAAACATCCTTTACCACTCCTTGGGGTACATTTATGTACGATAAAATGTCATTTGGATTGATGAATGTAGGTGCTACTTTTCAACACGCAATGGATATTGCTTTCGTTGGCGAATTAGACAAATTTGTAACTATCTATTTGGATGACCTTACTGTTTTTTCTAAATCGGATGAAGATCATTTGATACATCTCAAACACGCATTTGAGAAATGCCACAGGTTTGGTCTATCCTTAAATCCTAAGAAGTCTCACTTCGCTATGCAAGAAGGCAAGTTGTTGGGTCACATCGTATCTCGAGATGGAATTAGAATTGACCCTAAAAGAGTTGAAGCTATAGATACAATAGCTATTCCTAGGAATGTGAAAGAAATTTAGTCATTCTTAGGAAAAATAACTTTTTTGAGAAGATTTATTCCTAACTTTGATGAAATCATGAAATTGATTATAGATATGCTCAGGAAAAACAGTGAAGTGAAATGGACAACAGAAGCTAAAGCATCCTTTGCCCATATAAAGAAGGTTATAAGTGAGGCACCGGTACTAGCAAGCCCCGATTATCTCAAGGATTTTCTTATTTTTTCATTTTCCTCTGAACACACACTCGCCGTCGTACTCCTTCAGAAGAATGAAGAAGGTTTCGAGCAACCGATAGCCTTCTTTAGCAAAATTCTCCGAGATGCCGAACTGAGATATAATTTATTGGAAAAACAAGCATATGCTATGGTAAAAGGGTTAAAAGCTTTCAAAACTTATGTTTTACATTCTAAGGTGATTGCATATGTACCCACTAGCTCCGTAAAAGATATTTTGGTTCAAGAAGACAATGATGGCAAAAGAGGAAGATGGCTTGCCAAAATTCAAGAGTTTGACTTGGAGGTTAAACCGACACAATTAGTAAAGGGGAAAGGCTTAGCTAAACTTTTAGCTGAATCCAATTTCATAGCTCTTGGGATAAACAACTCTTAGGAGGAGGAAGATTGGGTAGACGTGAATGAACTTGAGGACCAAATAACTGAAAACCGAATCGAAGAGAAATTCACTTCATCAAATTGGTACAAGGACATAGTAGCCTACTTACTGACATTGAAATGTCCAAGTGACTTGTCTCCATCCAAATATAGAACGCTAAAGCTGCATGCAATCAAATACTGTATTTCCAAAAAACGATTATATTGGAAAGACTTGCTTGGCTTCCTCTTGGTCTGTCTGGTCGAGTCAGAAACAGAAAAGGTTATAAGCCAATTTCACGAAGGAGTATGTGGAGGACACCACGCCTGGAGGGCTACGACATATAAAATCCTGAGGGCTAGTTATTATTGGCCCAAACTTTTCCCAGATATCAATGCTAAGGTACGAGATTGCAGCCCTTGCCAATTTTTTGTAGGAAAACATAAACTCCCAGCGATGCCATTGGTCCCAGTCAAGACAGAAGATCATTTTCAGCAATGGGGACTAGATTTCATAGGTGAAATTAATCCTCATTCTAGTGCTCAACACAGATGGATCCTGACCGCTACAGAGTACTTCACCAAATGGGTGGAAGCTATCCCAACAAGAAAGGCTACTGATTCGGTGGTTATAGATTTCTTAGAAGAAAATATTTTGTCTAGGTTCGGCTATCCCAGAAAGATAGTCACAGACAATGCATAGGCTTTTAAGTCTATGTCTATAGTCAACTTTTGCCAAAAATATAATATTGTGCTTGGTCATTCCACAACATACTACTCTCAGGGAAATGGTCTGGCAGAATCTTCAAACAAGAGCTTAATCAGTATAATCAAGAAAGTGCTAAACGAAAATAAAAAGTCTTGGCATTTACATTTAAAATACACTCTGTGGGAAAATCGGATAGGCTCGAAAAATTCTATCGATACTTCTCCCTTCCAAATGGTATATGGAACAGATGTAGTGTTGCCTATAAACCTAGCACTTCCTGTAATGAAACTATGGCAAGACGAGAAGGAAGAACCGAATCCTCTCACAAGAAGGATAAACCAATTGATTGAAGTTCAACAACATGGGGTGGTAGTGGATGAAAGGTTGCAGAAGTACCAGGATGACATGAAGGTGTTATTCGATCGTAAAGCCAAAGACAAAAAATTTCTCCCTGAGGATTTGGTTTTGAGATGGGCTGCTCGGAAGAAGGATTCGGGAAAAAATGGTAAATTTGATCACATTTGGTACGGGCCATTTAAGGTAGCATCTCCTGAAGGAAAACAATCATTTCTGCTTGAAAATTTGGATGGTAAAATCCTGAACACCCCTGTCAACGGGCATTTTTTAAAACATTATATGGAATAATTGATCTCCAGAATTTCCACTGTATATACTGTTTTGTTTTTTATTTTCACAATTTTCTTTAGAAAGTCTATTTTCATTCTGTAAATAAATAAAAATAAA
>ML803106.1:409609-426740 GCA_009831015.1 Picea engelmannii
CCCAGTGAGAAGTTAGGGCGCGGGTTGCTTGTTTTCAAGTGATTTTTGAGGAATTTCTCAGCATGGCTTTGGCTAGGAAGAGGCATGAGTTGGCCTGATGCCAGGTAAACCTGTATGGTGCATTTTAGGGTTATAACACTATGGGACAACACCCTTTTCATGTTCTTCCCAGAGGGAAACCTCCCTTTTCTAGTCATACCCTGATCGTTAATCCATCGCTGGCAGGGGGGAAACCTTTGTCTGCCAGAAACCCTTCTCAATTCTGGGGAGTATCTTTCAGAGACACATTGACCCAACTCCATGTTGGGGGGAACTCATATCATAACCCACAAGGAGGAGTATCAAATCTTGTTCCTTCCGGACCGTCTTATGGACAACCTTATCCGGGCGGCATCCCAAACACCACCTGGAGTCCTCAAGGAAAACAACCTTATCCTCCACATGGGTCTAATGTGTATCCACCTCCGGGATATACTCCTTACCCTCCTCAAGGGAACAATGTTCATCCTCTTCCTGGGCAAGAAAATCACCCGGCTTATAATGCTCATAACCCACCGGGTTATGCAAATGTTTCTCAGCCATCATCAAATATTGTTTATCCTGGTCAACAACAACCATATGTAGGAGGACCTACTAGTTACAACTATCCACCTAACCTAGTTTATGGTCCTACTAGTGTTCCTATGCCACACTAGTATCATCTGCAAATTAACCGACAACTACCTTTCCTTGCGACTTTGGATCTCCCAGACTTGTCTCGGTTAACTAATGATCCTATTTTCATTCACCGGTTTGGATAGTTATTCCAGCTAAACTTCCTTATGATATTCCAAAATTTGACGAAAAATCTGGTGAAGATCCAAATAACCATGTGATGACTTTCCATTTGTGGTGTTCATCAAACTCCTTCATGGATGATTCGATACATTTGCATCTTTTCCATCGAACACTTACTGGCTCTACAAAAAAGTGGTATATTGAACTACCACGTGCTTCTTTTCATGATTTCAACTCCCTTGCCATGTCTTTCCTTATGCACTTTCAACTACCTATTCGCTACGAGACGGGTACTGAACTCTTGACCTCCCTTCGTCAAACTGACTCCGTGCATATATCTGACCATATTCATGAGTGGAGATGACGATGAAGGATGATCAAGGTAATCATTCCTGACATATTATTGGTGGAATGGTTTACTAAATCACTTTTACCCCTGATTTCTTGCGATGTCACTATGGGTGGCGCAGTCACCGAGGAAAAAACCATTTCTCAGTATCAGTATTTAGATTTGGTTTATTCCTAATCTGGTACTTTGTATGATTTTCTTCCAAATTCTGCTCGAGCTAATACCAATCCATCCAAGCCGTCATCCTCATCTCATGCGGACAGTGTTATCGGTTCCGTCAAAATGCAATCTACTTCCCAGTTGACCACACTCTCCTCTACCTCCCCCCAAACTCAGATCTCTAAGGTGAATGCAGTTCAATATTCCCCTTCACAACAATTCGGAGGTAAGAAGAAGACAAAATAAATAAATAAATACTAATAACAATGAACAACCAAAAAATCAAGCTCAAACACCTGCTACCGAAAAGCAACCACAACAGAAACTGGAATTCCCGTGTATCATTTGTGGTGATGGTCACTACACTCGATACTCTCCACATCGCAATGAAGTGGCCAAAATTTTCAAGGTAAATTCACAACCCGCTGTGCTTACTCATCCTTTTCCACAACAACAATCCATGGTTTCTCAAACCCCCTCTCCTGGGGGAAGTTCTAGCCATCCTCATGATGAGGCCTCGACGAGTGCACATATTTATATGTTTAATGGGATTAATTTGAACACTCTCTCTAAGACATATTCCACACTAGGTAACCCTGACAAAGGAAAGGTCACTAATAGTACCGGTTCTTTACCGGATCCATCACTGTCCTCCATTAGTCCTCCATCAGTTAATCCTCCATCTGGACCACTTCAGATTGAGAAAACTACATTCGACTCTATCTTACAACCTTCTAAGAGAATTATCCATAAATCTACCTTTAATCCTAGTTCACATGCTGCCCAGAACTACAACATTGTTGAAGATTTGGCTCAAGCACCGTGTGTTATGTCTGTGTTATAATTTCTACAACACTGCCCCAGTCAACGTAGAATGCTCTTGGCCACTATTGGCACTGCTGATCATGAGTCGTCCAACCATATCATGTTTAACCTATATAATTATACATCTCATCTCTCCCATCAACTTGCTTTCCAAGTTGATGTTGTTGTTCACAATCCACAAATCCACCGAACCATCCTGGATGAGGGAGCCTCTACTTGTGTCATGTCTTTAGCATGTTGGAAAAGTTTAAAATAAATTGCACTTAACAAATCCCCAATGATGTTACGTGAATTCGATGGGCAAGGTTTTCATCCCCATGGGCTTTTACAGTCCCTGCCCATCCAATTGGGTGGAAAAACTGTCACTGTTGATGTCGAGGTGGTTGATGCTCCCCTCGATTACAACTTATTACTTGGAATAAGTTGGTTTTATGCTATGAATTTCATTGCCTCATTGGTCTTTCAATGTGTACAATTTCCTCATCAAGGAAAAATTGTCACTGTCGATCAGTTAGATTTTTGTACAACCGACACTCACACTCCTGCTACCAACAACATTCCTTTCTTGGGAGACCACAAGATTACATATGAAAGCATTGGTGTTGGCTTACTAAAAGATTCTATCCTTATGGGTAACTTCCCTACACCACGTCCACCAAATACACATCATATTTCCATCATCGATATGATTTCAACCACGGCTTATCAATCTTTGGAATCATCTGACCCTTGGATTGTACCTAGTCCATTGGAATTCGATGCACTAGGTGACACCATGCCACTTAGTCCAGCTGAAACATCATATGTTGTTGTCCGATCCATTTCTCCCTCTTCGAATGGCCAACATCTATTGGCACCCGACAGTTACTTGATGTCATCCCGGTTAAGTTCCTTGTCATCTACGACCGACTACTTTTCCCCAATTTTTCCCTCTGATGAATCTATTGTGGAAATGTTGAGCATTGACGAGCTACCTCGGGATGATAACCATCATCGATCCTCTTTTCTTCCCCCTCATGAAGAAATTCGGGCAGATATACACTCTATCTTCCCTCCTAATGTTGATTTTCCATCGTCTCCCATGCCTTCAACTTCTGACGACTTGGATTCGATCATTGACATGGTGATCTCTTCGGTAGGGCTATTGGAGCATGATCTCCTTACCCCTGTCACAACCCTCGACATGTGTTCCTTCCAGAGTGATTTTCTTCCATCCAGTGAAGATCGCTTGGAAGCCATGACCGAGTTTTGTCCCTTGACATGGTGTCCTTCCAGTGTGTTATTCTCTTGGAAGCCATGATCAAGAAGAGTCCACGAGCATAGTTTATCTTCTCTGTAGAAATCTCCTTAAAATATGAAATAGAGGTCACGAGAACAGTTTCTCTTCTCTGTAGCAAGATCGTTACAAAATGAAACAAAATCTTTGAGTATAGTTTTCCTCTCTTTAGCAAGCTCATTAAAAAATGAAACAAAAATATGGGGATTGAACCCGGAGCCATGAGCATAGTTCTTTTCCTTTGTCAAGCTCGTTAAAAAATGAAACAGTCACCTCTCTTGAACCTTCTTTTCATCCACTCTTACCCTTTTTCTCCGTCTAGTAGAGAAATTGGTGACAACCTCAAAGTGAGTGAATGAATTGAATCTTGGAGGGCATGTCTCCAGCCTTTGATGATCATTCTAGAGTTAAACCACTAGCTCTCAAGTTGGGGGCATACCGAGCTTAGTCTTTGTTCTTTTTTGTGCTTGAAAAAACATGAGAATGTAACCGAGTAGACTTTTATCATTTTTTCGGACTTGCATGGATATAATATGAAAAAGGAACCCCTTGGAGTCGTCTTTAAGCTCTTTTCAGACTCTCTAAACATGAAAAGATTGTTGAGTGATCTTGCTTCCTTTCCCTCTCATTAAAAGGTTTGAAAGGGCATCTTTTGAGTGATAATTTATCTCTTTTTCGGCCTCGTAAGACTAATATTAGGAAAAAGGACAACATTGGAGTCATCTTTAAGTTGTTTTTAGACTCTCTAAATATGAAAAACAATCGAGTTTACCTTCTCTGGACTCGTTAAACAATTATACATTGAAGGGACCATATGGGACCGAACCCTTACTTCTTCTAGTTCATTAAACAAAGGAAGAGGGACTTACCAAAGGTGAGTCATATTGAGCATGTGTTACCCTCCTCGAGCTTGTTAAATTAAAAATAGGTACTCATCTATCTGTATGGGGGAAAAATTGAAAGAAGCAAGCCAAGTAGTTTTTTGAGAACATTACCAATAGTTCTTACGGTCGCCCTTGAACATGACACTTTGTCTTTGCATGCATTTTAACCCGTTGAACCTCTACACTGAGCCAATCCTCTAAGTTTCTTTTACTCCTTTGGGTCACCTAAAAAAGGTCGCAACATCCACTGTATCCTGAATTTTTGGTCCATGTCAAGTTTCTGTTGTTGTGCCTCAATGTTCAAGGGAAGTATTTGCCTCGAGAGTCAGCCATCACAATTTTCTTGTTTCAATACCCATGTCAGTCCATTTTTATTTGATCTACCAATTACATCTCTGTGACCATTTTCTGTCATTTATGGGGGATACATCAAGGCCCTCCTTCGACGAGTCTATTCCTGTCGACTTCAACACATTATCCAGGAACTAGACTTAGAAACTAGTTAGTACCTTGGGACTGCATTCCTCAATGGCAGGCCTCCTCATGTACGACAACGGATTTACATCATTGACCTCTAATCGGATGATTCCATTGATGTTCAACTTCATCTCATCCATTCACATTCATTGTAATGTACTAGAGTACCTTGGGAATCATTGACATCAATGGTGATCTCCCTCGTGCTTGTTAACAGTTTACATCATTGACCAGTAATCAAGTGGTTTCTACCATGTTCGACATCAGGACATCTATTCACATGCTTAGATTCGTACTACATCAGGATCGGTAAGAAGACCTTGGTTTGAGTCATCACTCTTATATGTACTTTTCCCAAGTTACGAAGGAGTTCTTTTGAACTATGACACATATACTGTTACATAGATCCACTTTGTATTGGTCATGGCTATGTCTTGTCATCTTGTATATCCACTGTGTATTCTTCATGGCTACGATTAGTTCAGGTCATAGGAGTATAGATCCACATTTTATCTTCAGTGGCTATACCTTTTGTCAATATAATTATGGATCCGCAGTGTATTTTAAGGTGTCCATACCTAAAAGGTGTTTATCACTCAAGCATAGGTATGCCTGCCTTAGGTTTGAAACATATCATAATATTTGTTTGGTGGTTGTGTGCATCTTTTTCTAGCCTCTCTACATCCATACCCTTGTTCTAAAATGTCTACAAAGTACTTTAGTCATCATCGTCTTATAACTTCATACTTTGGGGGGAAATATGCTACACCTCAAAATTACTCACTTCAATAGTGTCACAAGTGTCATCATTACAAGTGTTGTAAGTGTCCCATCTTGTACGCAAGTGTCGCATATTGACCACAAGTGTTGAAAGTGTCAAAAACATCATACTTCCATATTGCCTATGTCGTTCCTCTAACAACATCACAAAGACACTTAAGACACCTCAAAGGCTGGTTTGGAAGAAGAGAAATCACTTGACAGGGAGTACAAACCTTTTGCCATTGAAAGAACCACTAAAAAATGGATTTTGGAGAGGATTTCTCCCCTACCCACTATCAGGGAGTGTTGGTTCTCCCTGAGCCTCTTTGGGGGAGTGTTTGAGCACCCTGTGCACCCTTTTGGGGGAGCGCTACCCCCTTTTGAGCAAGTTTTGGGTTTGTTGAGACAAATCAGGGAAGAATCTCTCAATTCCTGAAGGTGGTTGGATTCGAATAGATGGTCAAAGCATGATCTCAGGGAAGATCCTCAACTGAAGGAGAGGAATCCTCAACTTATCCCAAAGATCTCTCAAGTGGTTGAGCCTCTCCAAGGTTATATAAGGAAGCCTTCTCATGGTGAAAGGGGAGATGGAGATTGAGAATTACATCAAACTTATGATCTCATGAGTGTGATGTCATCAAAGCAATCAATGGATATTACTTGAGAAAAGGGGTTGGATAAGGAGAAATGGAAGAAGCTTCTACACCTTCATCAAAGGATTGTAATTACCTTTACTTTTTCTCATTAATAATCAATGCTTGGACTATTTCTTTCAAAATTATGTTTGTTCCATATGATTTTTTTATGCAGTAGATGGATCTATATTTGAGCTAATCTCAGTAGAGTAGGAAGTCCATTGTATATTTTTTTGTTCTATAGGATCTATCAGGAAGCTTAGGATCGAAGCTCAGCTAGGACTTTGCAAGGACAAACGCCGCTAATAAGGTACATATATTTCTCCTCCTCTTTCATTTATTATCTTGATTAGATCTAAAAGGAAGTTAGTGTCCATGTTAAGCACTTTTCTGTCTTGGCCTTATGAGTCTATAGACCAAGAGGGAATCCACTTGTCCACAGGGGGATTCACCTACAACATCGGTACTCTGCTTCTGCTAAAGAAAGTGCAATAGTCTGTTGTTTCTTATAGGCCCAAGTGATAGGTCATGAACCAAGGCTGAAAACTTAACCTGCAGTAGACTTCTAATCATCAGGGTTTCCGACCCAATATGAATCAGTGAAACCAACCAATAAAGGAGTCCCCCTATGAATTGTAATGTATCCTAAACTGAATTGTACCACAAACATAGCGAAGAATCCTTTTATCTGCTTTCCAATGGATTTCGTGGGGTGTTTTCATATGCCGAGAAACAAGAACAACATCAAAGGAAAGGTCAGGACGGGTATGATTCAAGTATAAGAGGATACCAACTAACTGACACTACAAGGTGGAATCAACTTCTGGAGAAGTAAAGGTGGTAGTAAGATTGACTCCAGACTGGAAGGGAGAAGCAATTGGTTTACAATTGTCCATGTGAAAGTGACGAAGAAGGTCACAAGCATACTTAGACTAGGAAAGAGAAATTCCTTCATTGGTTTTCAAAACTTGGAGGCCAAGGAAGTAGTGCAAAAAACCTAAGTCTGTCATTTCAAATTTCTTCTTAAGGATGGTTTTCACATGGTTTAAAATTTTTGAGTCACTATCATTAAGGATAAGGTCATCAACATAAAGGACACAGATTATGAGATGGCTTCCTACTTTCTTGGTATAGATATTAGGATCAGAATGGAATCTAGAGAATCCAGTGGCAGTAAGAAAGGTGTCCATTTTGGCATACCAAGCCCGAGGAGCTTACTTGAGACCATAAAGATATTTCTTAAGGCGAAAAGCAAGGCTAGAGTCATTTTGGACATAGCCAGGAGGTTGTTCCATGTAGATTTCTTCTTGCAAATCTCCATGCAAGAAGGTGGATTTAACATCCATCTGATGGACCTCCCATTTATGTGAGGCAACATGGGAAAGAAAAAGGCAGATGGAATTCATTTTGGCTACAGGGGCAAAGGTTTCATGATAGTCAATTCCTTCAACTTGGGAAAATCCTTTGGCAACTAAACGATCCTTGTGTCTTTCAACAGTTCCATATGATGCATACTTAGTTCTATAGACCCATTTACATCTGAAAATTTTTCTTCCTTTTGGAAGAGGTACAATATCCCAAGTATCATTTTACATTAAAGAACGATACTCTTCATTCATTGTTGTATCCCAATATAGATGACCTGAATCTTCTGCAAATGTCTCTGGATCATGAGTTTATAAAACTTGAGCCAAAAGAGAATAGGCTTACTAGAACTGTGAACGTGTCCGACGTTGATCTGAAGGATCACTGACAAGATAGCTAACTGCTTCTCTTCTTGAACAGACCCATCTAGGAAGCGGTGGAACTGGTGCTGGTTCAGGTTCAAAGGACTCATCTGGAGGAGGGTGAGCAGGAAGAGGTGTATTTTCATCCTCACTGTCTTCATCTGAAGAACAAACCAGATTATAAGAAGGCACAAACGCTGAAGATGGCTTGCAAGCCAAAGAAGGCACAACCCTCGAATTAGGCTCGCAGGCCAAAGAAGGAACAAAGGTTGAATTAGGATTGTAGGCCAAGAGATTTTCATCAAATTTAGCATCTCTTCTAATAATAATTTCATTACAATGTGATTGAAGAAGTTTGTAACCTTTGACATTGTCAGAATAACCAACAAATATACACTTCTCACTTTTAGGCTGCAATGCTTTCCTTTTCTCATCAGGAATGTGAGCCCATGCTATACTGCCAAATACATAGAAGTGAATTACATCTGGTTTAATTTTAGTCCAAGCTTCTTCCGGTGTTATATTTTTAAGAGCCTTTGTGGGAGTGCGATTTAATATGTATTTTGCACAGTTGATGGCTTCAGCCCAATACTTTAGACTTAATCCCTTATATTTGATCATACAATTAGCCATTTCTTTTAATGTGCGTTTCTTTCTCTCAGCAACACCATTTTTTTATGGCGTATATGGAATAGTGTGTTGCATTTGGATTCCTTGTGTAGTGCAGTAATTTGTAAAATTATTTTTCACATATTCGCCTCCATTATCTATTCTTAACCTTTGAATTTGACATCCAAATTGCTTTTCTACAAGGGCCTAGTAGGCCAAGAACTTGTCAAAAACTTTGCTCTTGAGTTTTAAGAAGTAAACTCAAGTACGTCTAGAAAGGTCATCAATGAAAGTTAAGAAATACTTGCACCCAGAAAAAGGATAATAAAGTGGACCACACAAATCATTGTGAACAAGTTGCAAAGGACCCGAGGCATGCCAAGAGGCATGTTTTTCAAAATTGTCCCGATGATGTTTGTCGAGAACACAACCGACACAAACACCATCTCTGCATGAAACAAGAGGAAGACCAGTCACCATTTGTTTATTACATAGTTACTTCAATGAGCGATAGTTTATATGACCAAACCACTCATGCCAAAGTTTGCTCAATTCATTGCTATGAGCAACAAAAATTGATGAAAAAGATGATGACCCAAAGTTGTCAAACTTGTACAACCTGGTAATATCATCATCAATTCCAGTTGCAAGAACATGATTAGGATCTTTTAGATCCTTTTTTTTTTGTTTGTTAGTTTTTCCGTGACATGTGGGACTAACCTGTGGCTAAGAAACCACGACTCAGGGGCATCTAAGCCATAAAAATCACCTAGGGATCGCAAAAATCCTGAGCCACACCAACCCTTAACATGGCTGGATCTTTTGTCCCTGCAAGTTTCAAACTGGTGACTTTAACATCACTGAGTGCCTTAACAACACATTCTATCACCGACTGTCCTACACCTCAGGGATGGATCTTTTAGATCCTTGATTACAACTTGGTGAGGTGAAAACTCTACGGTTTTACCTTCACCTGAATGAGTGATTTGATATACTGATAGAAGGTTACAATAAAGACTTGGAACACATAATACATCATTGAAATGGTCATTTTCTATTTGTATTGTTCTAGATCCTTTAACACTAAGAGATCTATCATCACCAACAAATATTTTCTTGGTGTTGCATTCATTTAAAGTAGAAAATATGTCTCTATCCTTAGCCATATGATAAGATGCTCCAAAATCAATAAGCCAGTTATCAGAAGTAGAAGTAAAAGGTGTATTGAAGGAGAAACCAGAAGAAAAAAGTGCATGTCAATGAGAAGAAGACAAAGAAGTAGGATCAATATTGATTTTGTGCTTCTTCATCGCTGCTTCTAAAGTTGCCATCTTCTTGAAACATTTGGACTCATCATGACCATCTTTATCACAAAAGTTGCAATGTCTGTTAGTCTTCTTGTTTTTATATTTTGTTCCTTTGTCTCCACTCAGAGAAAAGGTTGTCTGAGTGGGTTTGGGACCCTTATATTTCTTGTTGTTGAGGAGAGGATGTTTCTTCTTGGGATTCTTGGGTTTATCTTTCTGCTGGGAAACTAAGGCTCTATTGGAGGTACTTGCAATGTTGATCACTCCAAGTTGTACAAGATTATCTTCCTCTCTAATCAAAGAATCACAAAAGGACTCAAGAGTGGGTTTTTCATAAGTTTTCCCTAGAGCCTCTATCATGGCATAAAAGGTAGATACAAACATAGAATATGCACTACCTATCTTAGAAATAATAATATAGATGCAACGCTCTTCCTCCATTTTTATCTTACATTCTTCACATAAAATTCTAAGTGTTTTAAACCTAGATAGATAGTCTCCAAGGAAAGAAAAATCACTTGGACTCAAGGTCAATACTTGATTTTCTAACTGTTGTGTTCGAATAATATTGAGTTTACCAAACACAGATTCAATCTTGTCCCAAGCTTCTTCGGGGTCATCAATTTCTTGGAGGTGATATCTTAAATCCAGAGAGATGGACATTCCGATTAGTCCACGTTATTTATCACTCCTATTAGCCCATTTGGATTTCTTATCATCATTAGTGGGTTCTTTTTCCTTTCCCAAGGTAATCCGGTACAAGCCTTTACTTCTTAATAAATATTCCATATCAGATTTCCATTGGAAGTAGTTGGTGTTGGTAAGAAAAACATTACTTGTAGAACCCATATTAAATATGTAGATAATATGGATTTAAAAATTAAAACTGATGATTTGGATGGAAAGAGCTTGAAAAGTTATGCGGTTTTAAAAAAAATGACACTAAAAACAGACTTCAGATGTGAGAGTTATACCCTTTTAAAAAAAGACATAAATGGTAACCAAATGACCACGTGATAGTGTACATTGCTTTATGAAGTGACCCACTTTTATAAAGAGAAGTCGGGATCACTTTTACAATGAAGTTACTTTATAACAAAAAAGTTGCATGCAAAATAAATAACTCTAAAATAAAATATTAAAGCTATTTATAGTGATTCACTTTTATACTTGAAGTGAAATACACTTTACAATTTTAGCATGAACTTTTTCATAAAAGGTAACAAAAGAGAGACTTGAACTCAAGACCTCTTACTTAATAAGGAAAATTTTAATCGAATGGTCTAGAAAAACATATTGTAATTTTCAGAAGGAGGATTGTTGTTGTTGTTAAAGATGGCCTTGAAAGCATGCTAAAAAAAAACTCTTTTCACACAAGAAAAAAATTTCGCTTCTCGATGACAACAAGGGTTACATCTCGGTTAGCTTACCCAAAAGATGCACCTTTTTCCTATATGTTTCTTATTTGTTGAGATCGCACAGGGCGCGGGGAAAAGAGAATACGCAGATCTAAAAGAGTAGCAACCCGGAAACAAATAATATCAAACCGAAATAAAACCAAAATAAAACTTTGCAGAAATTAAAAAAATGCGTAGTGAGGCTTTATACCTCCGGATCTGACTGTAATGGTCGTAGCTTGGAAAAACATAAACCTTTTCGAGTGAAACAAAAAGTGTTCTTGACTAAAAGGAGTGCTCCGGACGCAATGGAGCAGTCCTCTTAGCCCAGAAATGTACAAAAATGAAAGAAAATGGAGATGAGGCAACTTGGCTTCACGATCTCGATCTACAATAGGAGTGGGTCTCCAAACAGGCTCTGATACCATGTTCAAAAACACAGGTATTCCAATAGAGGACAGACACCTTCAGTAACCACTCACATAACCAGATCAAAGATCAACACACTGATCTTTTCACATGGTAAAAATCCTACGGGGAAACATCCACGGCCCCAACCAAGGTGACCACTTGGAGCAGTTTATTTATGAAAAGAAAAATATTACAAAGAGATTTTACAAGAGTGTTTCTCACAATCGATCATCGGAAAATGAACCTCCATGCTCTTTTAATAGATATCATGGAACAATCAGGTGTTAAGCCATGGATCAATGGCCATTAAGATCAAGGAGAGTATGAATCGTCAGATCACTCTATGTCGGGAACATATCATGACCGTCGAATTTCCTAAATACAAATGCATACTAAAGAAACACACTTTTACCTGACGAAACATTAGACCAAGTAGATCTTAACTAACTCCTAAGTGTCTAAATATCCTAACATTTAGGTCTGCTGGACCTACCACAATTTGGAAGAGGACAGTATGCAAGTAGTTGCGTCAAGCAATTGATGATTGTCACACATGGCAAAGATTTGTGGCTGGACAAGCTCATCTCAATAGACGTAGAGCTCATTGCGCACATTACAATGCTTCCATCACGGGGCATGGATCTCACACAATTTATCAATGATAAAACAAAGGAGAAATCACTCATGAAAGAGATGAAAAATAAATTTGGTACTGATAGGGGGACACACAAAATCATCATCAAACGGATCAGTGACTTCGTGAAAAAAATGGCCACAAAAATCATGGCCTGTAAGCTGCTCAGAAAATGGCACAAGGAGGAAGTCTTGACTGGGGTTGTCGCAATTGCCACACAGTGTGTCGAGGACACCAAAGTCAGTTGGGCCCCTTATCTTTTGAATATGTTTCTAGATGACTACAAGGATGTGCATGATCTGGGAACATAATTTCAATATTCATGGTTGATCATGATGATAACCATTATGGGATGGAAGTAACCGAACTACATATTTTTCTCCACCGGACCCAAACCCAATCATGGAGCGAGATACTTATTGCTTGGCACCACTTCGAACACCAGAAATAGGAATATGAATAAAACTATATTCGAAGGACATGAGATGTGGATTCAGGCATGGAAGAACCCAAAAAATCAATGGATACAACTACGCTATTGTATCAAGGAGTGCAACATAGAAATGGTTATGAAGGATTGGGAAGATGATTGGAGGATTCCAGTACTCACTCGAGACATACCTGGAGGGGAAGAGGAGGAGGAGGAAAAGTAGAAACATACAAATTTCAAGGAGGCAGGGAAGTAAGAGACACATCCCCATGAAGTCGCAGTGCCTAAGAAGCCAAGGATGGGCTAGGCCAAGCCAAAGCAGACGAGAGGGGGGACATCTAAGGTAGGATCCAAAAGGGGAAGAAGAATATTACATAGCCACCCTAAGTACAACATAAACAGGCTGAGGAAGCGAAGGGGACTACACCAAGTCCCAATTCACAAGAACCAAGCCCGACTAAGTGACCAACTACTCAGATGGGTGATCCAGAATCGGATCCAGGAGGCTTCCCAGGTCCAAAAAGGCTAAAAAATGAAAGTTATCGGAATTAGATGAAACTAATTCCATTGTGACCGAATCATCACACTGATTCTGGACATATATTTACTTTCTCAAATGGGCATTTTATGAAACATTTATCGCACATTGATCGTTTCCCCAAACAACTAAAAAGTCAACAGGTCAACTAGAAAAAGTCAATGATGATGTCAGCATGATGTCATCATGATGACATCAAAAAAGTGACATGTGGCAGCACAGAAGCAGGGTGATTGGGTAGTTTGACTGGGCACAAGAAAGTTAGAGAAAAGTTATGCTGAAGCAAAGCCAAGCCAAAGTCATTTTGATGCAGGGAAGCTTGTAATGATCCCAAGCCAAATTCTTTCTTGGAATCACTAACTACTACTACTTTATTAAGTGCATACAAGATTCATCAACACATGGAGATCACAATATATTCAATATGTATAAGCACAAGAAAAGATCTGACCTTTTTATTATGAGCAATGTAAGATCAATACAATAGATGGCCGATCTGGCATAAACCTCAGATGGTCGTACAAGCAATAGATATGAGCTTCTACAAAATGCTCCCGCTAATACAAAAGATGCCTCCAAAGGCTGAATAAGAAATGAGGATCAATACAAGAAAATCTGAATGCCAAACTCTCCAGCTGAAGAATTCCACGCTCCAATAGAAGACTGAAACCCACAATAACTCGGCCATGCTGCCAAAAGTGTCCAATCACCCTAAGAAATATGCCAATTGATAGATCGGGTGATGGTAAGAATAATCCAGGTGCCTGAATCTCCTAGATCCCGCTCAATCTTCATAGATCTGAATTTCCCACTGAATGGGGTGCCCCACTGGATGACTGAAACCCTAGCTAGTTTGGACCTGATGAAGGAGGTCTCCAAATGATCTAAAACTCTCCAATAATATATATCGGGAAATGGTAAGAATAACCCAGGTGCCTGAATCTCCAAGATCCCTCTCAATCTCCGTATATCTGAATTTCCCACAGAATGGGGTGCCCCACTGGATGACTGAAACCCTAGATGGTTCGGCCCTGATGAAGGAGGTCTCCAAATGCTCTGAAACTCTCCAAGAATATAGATTGGGCTATGAGAATCCCGTGGGAGAAGTTTTCGAACTCAGATCTCAAGCAGATCTCCCTAGATCTGAGTTTTACTGAATTACAAGATGTCCCCTATGGCTCCAAGACGTCCCAATCTGCAGACAAATGTAGAATGATGATAACCCTCCAGAAAAGCCCTCAAACTGATGGTCCTCTCACTTATGAAGCACTAGATGGAGATGGATGAGACTAGAATGGTGTGGAGGAGTCTTTCATCCCTGAGACCAAGCTGTAGAACAAGGTGAGTGGATATTTCACCACTGAGTTGCTCACAAGGGTTTGTATAGCAAACCCCCAAACTGAATGCTCAAGAGCAATAGCAAATGCTAATCCAAAACCAGAATGAATAATAGGTGCACCCTAGCCTCTTACTTATACTTCTCCTTCTAATTCTCTGTTGAGTTAGGTTAACTCCCAGGGTTAATCTTCTATTTTTCTGTTGAGTTGTCTTTTACTCCTTTATCCTTTTCCTTTCTTAAGTCAACTTAAAAATATAACTTTTAACTTCTTGACTTTTCCCCCCTCAGTGTGAGACTATGACCTAGTGGGGGTGCCTAGAGAGCAATAGCAAATGCTAATCCAAAACCAGAATGGATAATAGGTGCACCCTAGCCTCTTACTTATACTTCTCCTTCTAATTCTCTGTTGAGTTAGGTTAACTCCCAGGGTTAATCTTCTATTTTTCTGTTGAGTTATCTTTTACTCTATCCTTTTCCTTTCTTAAGTCAACTTAAAAATATAACTTTTAACTTCTTGACTTTTCCCCCCTCAGTGTGAGACTATGACCTAGTGGGGGTGCCCAGGCCACTGAGTCTCCTCATCACCTCTCTAAGAGGTGGGGGACATTACAGTCTCCCCTGCTTGAAATTGCTTGTCCTCAAGCAATTCCAAACCTGCTTCTCTAACCACGTGCTCCTGCTCCCAAGTGGCATCCTCAATGGGTAAATCCTTCCACCTGATCAGATACTCCTTAATGCTTCGGTTTCAGAGCCTCTTCTCTCTGACTTCTAACACCTCCTCTGGAATCAAAACAAGTTGTCCCTCCTCATCCATGGGAGGCAATGCCTCAATAGGTCTGACGTGTTGACCGAGGGATTTTTTAAGGAATGAGACATGGAAAACGTTGTGGATTTTGCTACCCTGTGGAAGCTCCAGCTCATAAGCTACTGCCCCTATCCTCTTGCTGACTATGTAAGGTCCAAAGAAACATGGTTGTAGTTTCTCCGCTCCGCTTCTCTTAATGGAGACCTGCCTGTATGGTTGCAACCTCAAATAGACTAAATCGCCAACCTCAAAGGTACGATCAACTCTGTGCTTGTCTGCTTGGACCTTTTGTTGGTTTTGTGCCCTTTGTAAATGATCCTTCAATTCCCTGAGAATGTCTTGGCTCTTCTGTATCCAGTCCTGTACCATCGGAGCCCTGCTATCACCAAATGAAATCTCCACAAATGATAAAGGATCATAGCTATATAAATCTCTAAAGGGTGACATGCCAATGGACATATGTTGGGTGGTGTTGTAGCAATATTCTCCCAAATGTAACCATCTGACCCATGCTTTTTGTTGTCCTTCTACGTAGTTTCTGAGGTAAAATTCCACCCATTTGTTGACTATCTCAGTCTGAACATCCATTTGAGGGTGATAGCTAGTACTAGGAGTCAATGTCGTACCCACTAATCTGAACAAATCCTGCCAAAACATACTCATGAATCTGTTGTCCCTATCACTGATGATGGTTTTGGGTAGTCCATGTAGTCTGAACACCTCTCTGAAAAATAATTCGGCCACCTGTGCTGCACTGAAGTCTGTGGCTATGGGAAAAAAGTGTGCAAACTTCATCAACCTATCTACCACCATGAAAATGCAATCTTTCCCCTGTGCTCTGGGCAACCCGGTGATGAAATCCATGGATATACTTTCCCACTTGTGCTCTGGAATAGGTAGGGGCTGCAACAGTCCTGCAGGGTGTGTGTACTCATCCTTGTTTTCTTGGCATGTAGTGAATTCTTTGACATGCTTCATCACATCTTCCTTGAGGCCTTTCCATGAAAACCTCTCTCTCACCTGCCTGTACGTCTTATTTATGCCCTGATGCCCTGCTACTGGTGAGTTATGACATGCATGCAAGATCTTAGCTTTGAGAGCTGATCCAGGAACTAAAAAGATCCGGCCTTTGTAATAGATGAGGTCATTTATGACCCTGAAGTTTTCATCTTGTATTTTCCCATCCAACAGTTGACAAGTGAACTGATCCTTTGCATATTCCACTATCAAGTGTTCCTTCTAGTCGACTGACATACCGGACATGGAAAAAATGGATGGCCTTCTGGATAATGCATCGGCCACTCCATTGTTCTTCCCTTTGACGAATTCAATGTCAAAGTCGTAGGCTTGTATTTTGCTTACCCATTTTTGTTGTCTTTCATTCAAATCCTTTTGCTCCAATAGATATTTAAGACTGTTATGGTCTGATTTGACCACAAACCTTGCACCTACCAAATATTCCCTGAATTTGGCTAGTGCATGCATGATAGCCAACATTTCTTTGTCGTAAATGTTGTAAAGTGGTTCAGGACCCCTGAGTTTTTGACTTTCATAGGCAATGGGGTGCATGTTCTGCATCAACACGGCCCCTATACCTTCCCCCGAGGAATCACACTCCAAAGTGAAGGGTATGTCTAAATCAGGAAGAGCTAGAACTGGGCAGGTCCTCATGACCTCTTTCATTTTCTCCATCGTGACTTGGGCCTCATCATTCCATTTGAAGGACCCCTTTTTGGTCAGGTCAGTCAAGGGTGCGGACAGTTGAGAAAATCCTTTGACAAATTTCCTAT
>ML803106.1:429257-456429 GCA_009831015.1 Picea engelmannii
GGAACGTATGGCCTATGATTGGTCCTGCTGCCCATCTGCCCATGGAACGTGCCACCTCCAAGACTTCCTTCGGATCCCAGTGCTTTCTCCGGGTTATATCTGGCTTCCTCATGGGTTCCACCGGACCCTCCAGCCTCCTTATTCCCATACATATTAGGGTATTTGCCTCGATGGTTTACTTTCATCAGAAGGTCAGTTATCCTAGTTTGGTTCTCGTTCATTTTCTGTATATTCTCATCAACTTTCTTCAAGGTTTCAGAGATTTCGGCCTATCCCCTTCTGTTGGTTTCCTGATACTCATCCAACTGTCGGACCAATGTGCTTTCTGTGCGGTTCATGTTTTGTTGGAACTTACCAAATTTGGCTACTAAGAGAGCCAAGCCTTGAGGCTCATGGTCGTCTCCTAACCCTTCCATTTCTGCCTCTGCTTCAATGTTGTTTTTCTTCCTCGGACCCATAACAACTTCCCTGTACTTCTGCATGCACCGATCTCTCCACAAGTTTGGAGGATCGAGGCTCTGATACCACTGTAATGATCCCAAGACAAATTCTTTCTTGGAATCACTAACTACTACTACTTTATTAAGTGCATACAATATTCATCAACACATGGAGATCACAATATATTCAAGATGTAGAAGCACAAGCAAAGATCTGACCTTTTTATTATGAGCAATGTAAGATCAATACAATAGATGGACGATCTAGCATAAACCTCAGATGGTCGTACAAGAAATAGATATGAGCTTCTACAAAATGCTCCCTCTAATACAAAAGATGCCTCCAAAGGCTGAATACGAAATGAGGATCAATACAAGCAGATTTGAATGCCAAACTCTCCAGCTGAAGAATGCCATGCTCCAATAGAAGGATGAAACCCACAATAACTCGACCCTGCTGCCAAAAGTGTCCAATCACCCTAATAAATATGCCAATTGATAGATCGGGTGATGGTAAGAATAGTCCAGGTGCCTGAATCTCCAAGATCCCTCTCAATCTTCGTAGATCTGAATTTCCCACTGAATGGGGTGGCCCACTGGATGACTGAAACCCTAGATGGTTCGGCCTTGATGAAGGAGGTCTCCAAATGCTCTGAAACTCTCCAAGAATATAGATCGAGCGATGGTAAGAATAACTTGGGTGCCTGAATCTCCAAGATCCCTCTCAATCTCCGTAGATCTGAATTTCCCACGGAATGGGGTGCCCCACTGGATGACTGAAACCCTAGCTGGTTCAGCCCTGATGAAGGAGGTCTCCAAATGCTCTGAAACTCTCTAAGAATATAGATTGGGCTATGAGAATCCCGTGGGAGAAGTTTTCAGACTCAGATCTCAAGAAGATCTCCCTAGATATAAGTTTTACTGAATTACAAGATGTCCCCTATGGCTCCAAGACGTCCCAATCTGTAGACAAATGTAGAATGATGATAACCCTCCAGAAAAGCCCTCAAATTGATGGTCCTCTCACTTCTGAAGCACTAGATGGAGATGGCTAAGACTAGAATGGTGTGGAGGAGTCTTTCATCCCCGAGACCAAGCTGCAGAACAAGGTGAGTGGATATTTCACCACTGAGTTGCTCACAAGGGTTTGTATAGCAAACCCCCAAACTGAATGCTCAAGAGCAATAGCAAATGCTAATCCAAAACCAGAATGAATAATAAGTGCACCCTAGCCTCTTACTTATACTTCTCCTTCTAATTCTTTGTTGAGTTAGGTTAACTCCCAGGGTTAATCTTCTATTTTTCTGTTGAGTTATCTTTTACTCCTTTATCCTTTTCCTTTCTTAAGTCAACTTAAAAATATAACTTTTAACTTCTTGACTTTGCCCCCCTCAGTGTGAGACTATGACCTAGTGGGGGTGCCCAGGCCACTGAGTCTCCTCATCACCTCTCTAAGAGGTGGGGGAAATTACAAAGCTATTGAGGATCAAACCTTTGTAGGCCATTTATGGGAGCTCTGGACATCCATTTTGAGTGTCGTTTCTTCTGATGGGTTCTAGAGATCTATAAGAACAAGACCAAATTAGTCTTGTATCCCTATGACACTGCTGTGATGTAATGTTTGATATTTGAATATAAATAAATAAGCCTCCCCCATTGAGACAAAGGCCTGGAGACGTAGGAAATTTTGTGCCGAACTCTGTTATCACTTCTCTTGTTATGGTTTTTTGTTCTTATTGCTTCATTTCAGTTCTGTATATGTGTTCATGGCTATGATATATTCTCTTATCTTCTTCCTCTTTCATTAAGCTTCTTGAATGGTTAATAAATGCATGCATAATAACTCAACCATAGTCATTTAAAAGATCTTTTTTGGATCAAGTGGTATCAAAGCTAGTTGACATTTGGAATTTGAGTTTTTCATGTTAGCCAGGGAAGAGCTCATCTCAAGGGAGAAAATGGAATCTACAGGAGGACTTTCTCAAGATGTGAAGGAGTTCAAAAATTCAGTGTTTTCCATGGCCGAGATGGTGAAGGTGTTGTATGAAGACTACTTGGAATGAAAGAGCATGGTTCAAGTGAAAGTTTCAAAGAAAAACAAAGGAAAAGAAGGATTGAAGGAATTTCCTTCTACATCTATTTTAGAAAATACATATGAGGTATGCAATGAAGGTCAATCATCAAATTATTCTCATTCTCATCAAGTTGGTTTTGTTGCATTCGAAAAACATACAAAAGGTGTAGGTTTGAGAATACTAACCAAGATGGGTTATGAAGAAGGAAAGGGACTTGGATGTAAAGGTCAAGGTATTGTGAATCCTATTGAGGTTGAGGAAAGGCCTCGATACTTAGGATTGAGATATGGCGAAGTGGATCTTGGAGAATCCTCCAAGATTGGTTCCAAAACTTTAGAAGCAAGTAATGCTTCAAATGTCCAACATAAGACATTGCAAGAACACTTCACCAAAGGTAATGGCGCATCACTTCAGGATTGTGGTAGTGAATGAAAGTCATCTCAAAAGCAAGGTGAATATCAACATGGAAGGTATAATGGTCATGTTCCTACCAATTCTCCTTTTGATTATAATAAGCATAATCAAGTAATCCAGAACTTGTGGAATATTTATCCATGTACTTATTGTCATTCACCCAAGAATTGTGTTGCCAAGTGTTGGAAGAGACAAAATTTGTACAGGAAACCTATGTCGACCAGAAAGGAAATACGACATAAAGTCTCAACTCCACAATGGAAGAAAGAGAAGGGTAAACAGGTCTGGATGCCAAAAAATCAGTGCACTTATTGCAGTAGGAGTGGACATCAAAAGGCTAGTTGTTGGAAGTTGTGGACATCAAAACGATAGTGGAGATCAAAAGGGTGGCACATGTACTCACAAAGGAGGAAAGATTACCAATGAAGCAAGAGGAACATCGTGAAGGAAGAAAAAATCCACTTGTGTCTGCCAGAAGTGGATGTCTCAACTTCATTGTATTTTTCTTCCATTAATGTAATCACACATGTTGAAATGATGACATGTTATAACATCATTTTTGTACAACATTGTGTTTGTTTTTTTGTTCTTATGAGTATATAATCAGTCAAATTCTATTCTTGTAACCTTTTGGGGACCAAAAGGTCCTTAGTGGGGAGGTGTGATCCAGAATCGGATCCAGGAGGCTTCCCAGGTCTAGAAAAGGCTCAAAAATGAAAGTTCTCAAAATCAGACGAAAACAATTCCATTGCAACCAGCTCGTCGCACTAATTCTGTCCATATATTTACTTTCTAAAATGGGCATTGTATGTGAAATTTATTACACGTTGATTGTTTCCCCAAACAACTAAAAAGTCAATAGGTCAACTGAAAAAAGTCAATGATGATGTCAGCATGACGTCCTGCTGATGTCATCATGTTGACATCAAAAAAGTTAAATGTGGCAACACAACAGTAGGGTGACTAGGCACAGGACAGTCAGAGCAGAGTTATGTTGAAGCAAAGCCAAGACAAAGTCATTTTGATGCAGGGAAGTTGTTGAGGAGCAAACCTTTGCGGGCCATTTCTGGGAGCTATGGACATCTATTTTGAGTGTCGTTTCTTTTATTGAGTTCTTATGGAAGAACAAGAACAGATCAATATTGTATCCCTATGGAACTGCTGGGATGTATTTTTTGAGCTTTGAATAGAAATAAAAAAGCCTCCCCCACTGAGACAAGGGCCCAGAGACATAGGGAATTTTGTGTCGAACTCCGTTATCACTTCTCTTGTTATGGTTTGTTGTTCTTATTGCTTCATTTCAGTTATGTATATGTGTTCATGGCTATGATATATTCTCTTATCTTCTTCCTCTTTTATTAAGCTTCCTGAATGGTTAATAAGTGCATGCATAATAACTCAACCAAAATCATTTAAAATATCTTTTCGGATCAACGGGGGGTGTGTGCAAGAAGATGAAGGTGCATACAACACCTCCAGAATACACGATCATAGAGGATGATGCAGAAATGATAGCCCAAATGGTTCAATATCGCACATCCGATGATTTTGAGAATGTTGTGCACCACAGGGATAGAATTCAAGAAGAGATGGAAGACATGCGACATCTCCTCAAGTAGATCAGGGAAGCGCAGGCAGCCAATAACAACATAGAAACAGGGTCATCAGCCTCACAAACAAGAGGATAATCTGAAGCAAGTGAGAGGGATATAGTCCAGACAATACTGCAATTGAGTGCAATGTTTCACATCACACCCCGTATGTTGTGCATGGACGAGATCATGGGGAAGACATCCCTAAAGGACTTAGCTCAATTACAATTGGTATTTTTGCGGATATCATCCAAGGATTTATATAAACTATAGGTTATATTTACCTAGGAGATACAGTCTCGCGCACGCATAGACAGAACCAAATTACAATAGGTAAAGGATAAACAGGACGAGCTCGAATTGATATATGAGCATGCTAAGCTCAACACCACAGAGGAGAGGGAATATGTGAATGGATTGGAACAAAAAGTGACTGGAACTTACGAGAAGATTCTAAAGACTGCTCAGAGGGATGAACTCACAGCAACAAAAAAGGTTGATCAGATTGCGTAGAAAATCGATCAATATCAGTAGCAGATCAAGAATATTCATGAGAATCTCACACCTACCACTGCACCAGAGGTAAGGGAGCAAAGTAAGTAGGAGGAAACATAGCAGATACATGAGATATAACGATAGGTCAGTGAAACAATCGACTTGTTCAATAAAGATGCACAACTATGGATGAATATGGAAGAGGATCAACAAGTCCAGTAGTGGGACAAAGAAGAGGAAAGGATAAGCACATATATTTAATACCTCAAGTAGAGGCAGAAGACAATGTCCATCACAGAGCACATCAAAGGGGTGCAATATATGAAGAAACTGCAGGTAAAAATCACCACTGCACAGACGCAGAAAAAGGAGCACCAGGATCAAATGGAACCTCTCCAAGAGCAAGTAGCAGAGGTCATTGCATAGGCATAGGAAGCCAAGACATATATGGCACAGACCCAGGCAGAGTGTGCAGGGTTGATCAGTGATGAGATTGCAGTATAGCCAGTGGACGCACTCAAGGAGAAGACCACACATGCTCAAATGCAATCAACAGAGCTCAAGGAGAAGTTCCAAGAGATCGCCAGGGAGATCAATGAGGCACACAAAGTTTAGGTAGCTTAGGACAAGCCACATGTCAGTGTTGGGGGCCTGTTGGAAGTAGGCCAAGGAGGAAAGAAAGGCTATTTTGGGAAATAAGGCATGCACGAGGGAAGAAACAACAAAAAGGAAGAACAACACATGCGCATGCATGGAATACCTAATGACAATAGTGTTATGGTTTTTGGAATACATTTTAATGGATGGAGAGCCAGAAAAGTATAAATATAGATACCTAGGTTTCATAGAGAGAGCTAGCGAGATAGTAGAGACTAGAGTCAGAAGGGATATACCGAGTCTAGAGGAGGAGTCCTGTTTTGATAGATAATTTTAATATTTTTCTATACGACCTAACTTTGTAAGATGTTAAGATGGAGAGGAGTAAGGAGGGTAGATATTGAGGGTTACATCATAGGATGAGGAGCCCAACGTGATCTAGTCTTCCTCACAATAGATCTTGACCTAACTGAGAAGAGTTGTAAAGTGCACGAAACTGTAGTTTTGAGAAATGCTATAATAAAAGAGATGAAGAGCCATATATTTGTGGACGTAACCCAAGAGGGGGTGAACCATGGTAAAACTTGTGTTATGTGATTGAATTCATGAATTTTATTACTGCTTTCTGGTAGATATTAGTTTAGTAAATGAATGAGTTGATTAGATTCCATGCATAATCGTGAATGACATTTTATTGCATTAATAAGTTAAGTAGTACTCTCAGTGCACCCTTCCCAGATCCCCACTCAATCCTGGGTTGCAAACACATGAGTATTGCAACCACCCATTAAGACTATCTCAGTTGAGATTGCGCGGTGCACTCTGTGCATCGTGTTTCCGACTGGTTCCCCAGGAGGGCCGATAGTTTTAGAGGCTTTTTTGGAACCCTGGTAGACATGAACCCTAGGTCAAGCATATTGAAGATATAAACTCAAACATATAAATATTAACCAAACGATTGCAAAGAAGAAATTATTTAAATAATAAAGTGAAGTGACAAAGTCAAAGAGGATTATTTAAATAATAAAGTGAAGTGACAAAGTCAAAAAGGATTATTTAAATACTAAAGTGAAGTGACAAAATCAAAGAGGATTATTTAAATGATAAAGTGAAGTGACAATGTCAAGGAGGATTATTTAAATAATAAAGTAAATAGAGAAATTTCTAATTATGGAAAGTGGTTATAAGAAGGTTAACCCTAACATGAGGAAAATGGGTTAAGTGGTCAAATGACTTTTGGATACATGGAAAAGTGAGAAATTGGGAAAATTTGGACATAGGTGACTATGTGGAAAAAGTGGCCTAGAAGATGCTTCTAAGGAAGCTACTTGGAGAGTATAAATAAGAGGCAAGGCTCTCTCATTTTAATCACACTTGAGGATATTCAATATCTACAGGTGACTGAGGTAACCAAAGGATATCTATGCCAAATTTTAGAGGGAAGGTGAAGTAAACAAGGCCAAAATTCAAGGGAAGATAAATTGTTTTGATGATGCTTTCTAAGGTATGTTATTTACAGGTCATCTCATGATTTTCGCAATAATTTTTTTTTCTAGAATGATTCAGACCATGAAATTGGAAGGCCATTGAGGAAACATATCCAAGTAGCTGTGGTACAAATTTCAGCTTGTGGGTTGTTGTATTTGTGGAGTTACACTCCATGAAAAATAGGGTTTGTGGCTAGTTCTGAAACTAGTCTAAAACAAGTGTTTTGGGTAAAAACGTCATAATGTCTTCATAGCAGATCCAAATTCAGTAAGAAAAAATGTGTTGGTTTATTCTGTGTACAATTTTCAGATCCGTACAACAAATATTTCGTGTGGGGCACGCTCTACAAGTTCGCTCTCTAGAATAAGCTAGAATTCAACAAGGTATGTCATTTTTTCTATAACTCCTTTTCTGAGAGGTTCCAAGTAGTGACACCTAGAGGAATTGCATAAAACACAGTGAAGAAAATTGTGTACTATTTTCAGATATTTATTCATTATAGGTACATAGTTATTATTATTTCAAGTTAGGGTTGTTGACTAATCCAAAACTAGTCATGTGAGACTAAAGTAATGTTAGGGTCCTAACCCACACATTGGTAGAACAATATATTAAGATGTAATAAAGGTCAATATAATAAGGCCTTTCAATAAAATAGAATAAGGTGGATGTAAGAAGACCTAATAGAAGCTTCCACTTCTAGAAGGATCTTCCTCTAGATGCTTGTTTTTAGTATAAATAGGAGTCAAGGGTATGAGAACCCTATCTTGGATATTATTGTAATAGAGATCTGCTCAACTGGAGGTTTCCCCCTCGAAGAGGCCCGTGAACATTGCTTTCAGATTCAAAGTGTTATTTCTGTTGTTATTCTTATATCATTTCAGTGTTATTGTGGTGAATGTTCTGGTTATATTGTTGTTATTCTGCCATTACTAGAATTTTATTTCTATTCTGCATACATTTTATATCTGGTATATTACAAGTGGTATCAGAGAACTTTCCTTGGTAGAAAGTGTGGTTTAATTTTTTTTTTCAGGGTAGAGACGTATTCCAACATCTTTAAGCCACATAGATCTGTCGTTATGCACATAAACCCATGGTTGATGGATTCATACACGTAGGAAATACAAGTGGTACTTAAGCACACATCTGTTGGCCACCCTTGTAAACCTTATTGGTACCCCTTCGAGTGGTAGCACATCAGAAAAAACCTGTGTATGGATCGACCTAGATTACCTGAAGCCCTCTTTAGATAAATCGATTGACCACCTGACTGCTATAGTATCACCGAGAACAACACTCAGGAATATACTCTCTAGTACATGGGTAGTCGAGTAGTACGGCTAAGGGTACGATCTATCCTCCTTAGTTAGTGCCCTGAGATATTGGGTCGAGTACTACTGTTGGACCCCACACGTATATCAGAGAGCTATAACATAGGGAAAACCCTTGTTTGTAGAACCCTTGAATACCTAACCTTTGGGGACAGAAACATAAACAAATTAAAACATACAAGATCTATTGCCACGCAACTGTGTTCCTGTTGCCAAGTAAATACACATTTCTTTCTGGTTAAGCATTTGGGTATTTCCTCTCTGCAGTATTCTTCAGACCGGAGTATAACTCCGTATAAAAAATAAAATAAAAAATAAATAAATAAATCTGGAAATTTTTTCACCATTATTTCAGACCTATTCCATTGGATTCATCTCTTCTCCCTTATCACATTCATCCATATCATTTTTTTGGCAAATGTTTTTTACCCCGCCCGCCCCTTTTTAGTTCCCCCATCCTCATGGCCCATACTCGTAGCCAAGACTTGGAATCTCACTTCAACACCTTGCAATTTGGTCTCATTGAGACCCAACAAGAAGTGAAACAACTCAGTGCCAATGTTGCTGCCATCAATACAACCATGTAGTCCTCAATGAGCAAAATCAAACAATACCTCACCACCTAGCTTGAATCAGTATTTTCGGCACTTTGCACCAAACTACATATCCCTTCAGATAACCCTTCCTCTTCCTCAACCCCACATACTGAAGGTGACCATTCCTCTTATTCCCATACCTTGCAGAACCATCACTTTCAATGTGACCTACGCCTTCCACAGGTGGATGTGACCAAATTTGATGGCTCAGACCCCACTGGTTGGGTAACCCAAATGGAACATTACTTCTCTTTATACATCATTACAGATGACTTGGCCAAACTCTGGTATGGTGTCCTCCATCTAGATCAAGAACGTTGGCAATGGTGGCAATGGAGAAAAAATTCGCGTCAAGGGTATATTGCTTGGACACAATTTGTGGCAAAGATTTATGAATGCTTTGACACTGACACCAACCATTTGGGCCATTTGACAAAGCTAAAACAACTAGGAATAGTGGAAGACTTTATAGCTGCCTTTGAGCGCCTGGATTTTAGAACAGAGGGCATGTCTAATGCCTTTTTCTGAGAGTTTTTTATTAGCGGCCTCAAGGATGAAATTTGGGCCCATGTCCTCATGGCTCGGCCTGAGAGTTGGGTGGAGGCTACCAAAAGAGCTAAAGAATCACAACAGGTTGTATCTTCTCAAAACCACAATCCCTCCTTCATTCCTCACCCTAAACCAGTAAATCCCACTGCCCCCTCTGCTCCACTAAAGATCCAAAAATTGACCCGGGCTGAAATGGTTGAACACCAACTCAAAGGTCTTTGTTATAACTGTAATGACAATTATTTCCCGGGCCACAAGTGTAAAGAACAAAAGATTTTTATGGCCATATTCAAGGAGATTTTGGAAGAAGATGAAGAAAATCCCTCTATGTATGAATCACCTGAATCCACTGACATAACCCCTCCCTCAGACCCTCCTGAAGTAGAACCAGTCATTTCCCTCAATGCTCTCACTGGCTTCTCTGCTCCCCAAACCCTCAAGCTAATCAGTTATGTAAAGCATCAAAAGGTCATCATTCTGGTTGATAGTGGCAACACCCATAATTTTATTCATCACCGCATTGCCCAAGAAACTTATTGCTACATCCATGTTGTCAATAATTTCCAAATCATGATTTCCAATGGTGGTTCCATGAAATGTGGAGGGCGTTGTGAAAATGTGTCTCCAAATTGGTGACTACCACCTGAAATCCCATATGTTTGCTATTGACATGGGAGGTTGTGACATTGTGCTGGGTGCAGACTGGATAAGGACTTTGGGTCCCATTCTCATGGATTTTAAATACTTAACCATGCAATTCGACCAGGAGGGCCACCAATATAAGTTCCAAGGCATCATCGCCGATTCACTTGAGATCATTAGTTCCCATCGCATGGAAAAGCTGCTCAAAAAGGGTCATTCTGGTGTTATCACCCAACTCCATGCCATACAAGCAATAGAGACACACTCGGTACCACAAGACCTCCAATCCATACTTTCTAAACATCAATTGGTCTTTTCCACTCCCCAAGGTCTCCCTCCTTCCCGTTTTGTTCATGATCATTCCATTCCCCTTGTACCAGGAAGCCTTCCTCCCAATATCCGTCTGTATCGTCACCCCTTTTTCCAAAAAAATGAAATTGAGAAAATAGTCCAGGAACTCCTTAATGCAGGCGTTATCCACCCTAGTACGAGCCCCTATTCATCTACTGTGGTCATGGTCCTGAAGAAAGAATGTTCTTGGTGAATGTGTCCTGACTTTCATGCCCTCAACAAACTTACCATCAAAGACAAATTCTCCATTCTTGTCATTGATGACCTCCTATATGAATTGAGTGGTGCTCAATTCTTCACTAAACTAGATCTTCATTCGGGCTACCACCAGATACGTATGAAAGAGGCAGATATCCCCAAGACTTCCTTTAGAACTCATGAGGGCCACTATGATTTTTTGGTCATGCCCTTTTGCTTGTGTAATGTCCCATCCACCTTCCAAAGCCTCATGAATCATGTCTTCCGTCATTTTCTCCACCCTTTTTTCTTAGTTTTCTTTGATGATATCCTCATCTATAGAAAAACCTAGACATACCATCTTGCTCATGTGGATCGAGTTCTCCATCTACTCTCTCAGCACCAACTTTTCCTAAAACAGTCTAAATGTGCTTTTGGCGCCTCAGAAGTAGAATACTTGGGTCATCCGGTTGGAAAATATGGTGTCAGGGTGGATCCTAAAAATATTGAAGCTATGAAAGACTGGCCTCACCCAAAGACTCTTAATATCTTGCGTGGATTTCTAGGATTAACAGGGTATTATCACAAGATTGTTAAGAATTATGGGAAGATTGTAGCACTTCTCACGGCTCTCCTCAGAAAGAACTCTTTCACTTGGACTCTAGCCACTGCTCAAGATTTTTAAACCTTGAAGATGGCCATGTGCACCACTCCATTCCTCGCCCTTCCCAATTTCACAAAGACCTTTGTGTTGGAATGTGATGCCTCGGGGAAAGGAATTGGTGCTATCCTTATGAAAGAGGGTCGACCTTTGGCCTTTACTAGCAAGAAACTATCTGAACGAAATCTGGGCAAATCCATCTATGAAAAGGAAATGTTGGCTATTATTCATGCAGTGGATCTATGGCATCCTTATCTATTGGGGCAACGGTTCCAAATTAAGACAGACCATCAAAGCCTCAAGTATTTTCTGGAACAACGCATTTCCTCCCCATAACAACAAAAATGGGTGACTAAACTCTTTGGATATGATTATGAGATCATTTATAAGAAAGGAAAAGACAATGTGGTTGCGGATGCACTTTCCCGAAAATATGAATATGAAGGATCCCTTTTTTGTCTTTCACTCATTGTACCAGATTGGCTCCAAGTCGTTCGTGAGGAATGGCTACAAGATCCCAAAAGTTTGCAGTTGATCCAACAATTGCAGTCCAATGCTCCAGCTTCCCTAGGGTACTCTTGGCTCCATGAGGAACTTCAATACAAATGACGTTTGTATTTAAGTAAACAATCAAAGCTTAAATCCACGGTACTTTTTGAGTTTCATGCTACACCCACAACAGGGCACTCCGGGTTCACCAAAACCTATGATAGGGTCAAACGATCCTTTTTCTTAGATGGCATGAAACATGACATTCATAATTTTGTAGCTGAATGCGACGTGTGTCAATGCAACAAGGGAGAAACAATCCAATCATCGGTCACACTACAACTGCTCCCGATTCCACCTGCTATTTGGAAGGATATCTCTATGGATTTTATTACTGGCTTACCCAAATCGGGAAATAAATCCGTCATCATGGTGGTTGTTGATCAACTTTCCAACTATGCTCATTTATGTACCCTTCAACACCTGTTTACAACATCCATGGTGGCTCAAATATTCATGGATCAGGTCTTCAAGCTTCATGGCATGCCACACTCTAATGTTTTTGATCGTGACCCAACTTTCACAAGCAATTTTTGGCAAGAACTATTCAAGATACAAGGGACATAATTGCATCTCAAAACAACTTATCATCCCCAGAATGATGGCCAAATGGAAGTTGTCAACAAGTGTTTGGAAACATATTTGAGGTGTTTTTCCTCAGAAAATAAAAAGCAGTGGGCTCAATGGTTACCCCTAGTTGAATGGTGGTACAACACTTCATACCATACAGCTACACGCAGGACTCCTTTTGAAGCGGTATATGGATAGAAGCCACCTTCAGTTATCTCATGCTTACTAGGTGCCTCGAAGGTCCAGGCGGTTGACCTAACACTTACAACTCGAGAGGCTATTCTTCATACCCTCAAAGAGAATTTAGTCATGGCACAAAATCACATGAAGCAACAAGAATATCAAGGTCACTTTGAACGTCAATTTGCAGAAGGGGATCAGGTGTTTCTTTGACTGCAACCTTACAAGAAAAATTCCCTCAAGGCGGAGCATTTTTAGAAGATGGTGCCCAAATTTTTTGGTCCTTATACCATGCTCAAGCGTGTGGGACAAGTCTCCTATCAATTAGCTTTGCCCAGCCATTTGAAGCTACATCTTGTTTTTCATGTTTCATGCTTGAAGAAGGTGATTGGAGCTAAGTGCCAAATTCAAACCAACCTTCCAGAGTTAGATGAAAAAGGATCCATTTGGCTACAACTAGAAGCATTTTTGGACCAGCGTGAGCATCACCTATGTCAGAGAACCATCAAGGAAGTGCTAGTCCAGTGGAAAGATACAACTCTAGCAGATGCCACTTGGGAACCAACTACAATTCTACAACAATTTCCTCATCTCAAGCCTTGAGGACAAGGTTGTTTTTAAGGGGTCAGACATGTTAGGGTCCTAACCTGCACATAGGTAGAACAATATATTCGGATGTAATAAAGTTCAATATTAATAAGGTATTTCAATAAAATAGAATAATGCGGATGTAAGAAGACCTAATAGAATCTTTCACTTCTAGAAGGATCTTCCTCTAGATGCTTCTTTTTAGTATAAATAGGAGTTGAGGGTATGAGAACCCTAGCTTGGATATTATTGTAATAGAGCTCTTCTCAACTGGAGGTTGCCCCCTTGAAGAGGCCCGTGAACATTGCTTTCAGATTCAAAGTGTTATTTCTATTGTTATTCTTATATCATTTCAGTGTTATTGTGGTGAATGTTCTGGTTATATTGTTGTTATTCTGCCATTACTAGCATTTTATTTCTGTTCTACATACATTTTATATCTAGAATATTTCAAGTAAAGTTTGATGAAAATGCTAGTCTATTGTTGTTAAAGTTAAGGAAGGTTTGCAGGTACATGATCATATACACCAGGTCTATTACAGAGTTACAAATCATATTTGGATGATGAAATTGATGAGATATTTTGGTTGAGGTACATGTTGGATACATGGTTGAGACAAGTAGTTGATGAGTTGGAAAATACATGAGGTGTATAGTTGATGATGTTGGTACATCTTGATGAGCCATAGTTGATGAGTAGTTGATACATGATTGGTACATACTTGGTACATGGTTGGAGGCACTTGTTAGTAGTATTGTTGACACATGGTTTATGGATGATGTAGCATACTTGTATTGGTATATTATTAGAAGAACATGTTGATCTTGGTGATGATTATGAGTTGTTATGTTATGCTTGGTTGATGCAAATATTTGAGAGTCATCTTGGTGATTGATCTTGGTGAGTATATCTGATTTGGTTGATTAGATTGATAAGACATGTTTTTGTGATAGGTTGTTTGGACAAGTTGTTGTGACGTGTTATCTGTATAGGTTTGGTGCATGGTTGATGCACTTGCTCATGGTTCAGGTTGAGGTACATGTTGGTGCATGGTTGATGCACTTATTTATGGTACAGGTTGATTATAGGTTGTTTGGTACATGTTGGTGCATGGTTGATGCATTTTTTTATGGTACATGTTGAGTACAGGTTGAGGTACAGGTTAATGCATGGTTGATGCACGGTTCAGGTTATTGGTACAGGTTTTTTGGTGCATATTGATTGGTACATGTTTACAACAGTATATCTCACAGTGATAGTGTGACAATGGTCCCATCATTCTACTTATATGTCAGGGTGATTGTACGGGGCAAGGACAGGTGGTTGTAGCCGGAGAATATAGGGGGTTGTAGCCTCCTTCTGGTTGTAGCCAGAGAATTGGGGAGTTGGAGCTTCCCTCATGTTGTATCCTAAGAAACTAGGGGGTTGGATCCTCCTTCCAGTTGCAGCTGGAAAACAAAGGAAGTTGGTGCTTCTAATGAATGTAATTCTTCAAGACATATAAGAAAAAGAATTATGTAGTTTTCACCCACTTTGAGTTTCCACGTAAAACAGGGGTGTACTGTGTATGTCTGTTATTTCTCATTTGTTAATTGTTTATTTACTCTTCAACTATTGGTTGATAATGCGACATTGATATAACACTTGCATTTTATGGTGAAAAGGGATTAAATTTCTCTATTGTTGATTATCCCCCCCTCTTAGTAATCCAACAATTGGTATTAGAGTCGGTTCCTTCAGGAAACAGTTTAACCACTGGAAGGAAATCATGGATTATTCTGAGAATGGAGTATCAATGTTTAATGGTAATAATGGTTTTACGTATGAGATGTGGAGTAGAAGAAAGGAAGTATTTTTACAGGCACATGGACATTATATTTGGCTATCACTTGTTACAGGATATGATAGTTCAAAAAGGGAAAAGACTGCAGCCAAGAAGGAATTGAAGAAGAATAACAAAATAGCAAAGGATTTCATTTGGGAAGGATTACCTAATCGGGTAAAAGAAAATGTTGGTGAATGTTCATCAGCCAAAGAAATTTGGGATAAGTTACATGAAATATATTCTTCACCCATCGTAGATTTAGAAAATTCCAAAGAAGATGCATATACAGAACAAGAAGAAAAATGCTCATCATGTCAGACAGATTCAGAAGAGGAAGATTATGAAGAAGAATAAGTTGATTACAGAGAAAAAAATGATCAGTGCAATCGAATATCTAAATAAAGAAAGAGAAGAAAAAAAGTCATCCAAGAAAGAATTGATGAAGCAAAAGGAAAGTGTTCAAGGTTCTGAAAAGAATCAGCAGGTCATCAAGAATTTTAGAGATCAACTAGAAGAGGCCAGAAGAATTGAAGAAACTCTAGAATATCAAAAGAAATGTTTAGAAGCCAACATAGCAACACAAAAGGAAGAATTGGAAAAGAGAGAAAAAATAATGATGGATCATCTCAAGGAAAGAACCAATGACTTAAACCAACTTGAGGAAGAGTTTGGTCAAGAAGAGAGAATACTGGAAGAAGAAATAATTACATTGAAAATCCAACTTGAAAAAGAAAAGAGAACATAAGAGGTCATGAAGTCTCATATAATTAAGAAAGAAGAAAAGGTTGAGAATCTTGAAGAAGAATTAGTCACACTAAGATTCAAAATTGTCAAGCTCAAAAAGAATGTTGAAGAGACAGAAACATCCACATCAGTTGTAGAGAATGAAGAGAATCACTCTGCGTTGCTAGAAAAGAAGAATGAAGAAAACAGAAAGAGTTATGCAGAAGTAATCAAAGGAAGGAATCATGTTTTCTTCACTTACTTCCATAGTTCATAAGGAGTTTTTTCATTGTTGTTTCTTAGCACTACTCTATTTTGAATGTGAAATGTTGTATGCATTGCATGTGTCCAAAAAATATCTGTCAATTTGGAATCCATTAGCATTGTTCGAGCCATTTCCTGCGGTAATATATGAATCTATTTTAGAGGTAATCAAAGGATATATAAGCCTAATTTTAGAGGGAAGGTGAAGTAAAGAAGGCCAAAATTCAAGGGAGGATAAATTCTTTTGATGATGCTTTCGAAGGTATGTTATTTACAGGTCATCTCACCATTTTCGCAATAACTTTTTTTCTAGAATGATTCAAACCATGAAATTGGTAGGACATTGAGGAAACATATCCAAGTAGCAGTGGTACAAAGTTAAGCTTGTGGGTGATGTTATTTGTAGAGTTACACTCTGTGGAAAATAGGGTTTGTGGCTACTCCTGAAACTAGTCTAAAACAGGTGTTATGGGTAAAAACATCATAACTTATTCATAGACGATCCATATCCAGTAAGACCAAATGTATTGGTTTGAGTACAGTCTATAGTATTCTGTGTACAATTTTCAGATCCATACAACAAATATTCCATGCAGGGCATGCTCTACAAGTTTTCTCTCTAGAATAAGCCAGAATTCAACAATGTATGCCATTTTTTCTATAACTCCTTTTCTGAAAGGTTCCAAGTAGTGAAACCTGGAGGAATTGCATAAAACAAACTGAAGAACATTTTTTACTATTTTCAGATCTTTATTCATTACAGGTACATAGTTATTATTATTTCAAGTTAGGGTTGTTGACTAATCCAAAACTAGTCATGTGAGACTAAAGTAAAGTTTGATAAAAATGCTAGTCTCTTGTTGTTAAAGTTAAGGAAGGTTTGTAGGTATATGATCATATACACCAAGTCTATTACAAAGTTACAAATCATATTTGGATGATGAAATTGATGAGAGCTTGTGGTTGAGGTACATGTTGGATACATGGTTGAGACAAGTAGTTGTTGAGTTGGCACATACATGAGGTGTATAGTTGATGATGTTGGTACATCTTGATGAGTCATAGTTGATGAGTAGTTGATACATGATTGGTATATACTTGGTACATGGTTGGAGGCACTTGTTAGTATTATTGTTGAGACATGGTTTATGGATGATGTATCATACTTGTATTGGTATATTATTAGAAGCACATATTGATCTTGGTGATGATTATGAGTTGTTGTGTAATGCTTGGTTGATGCACATCTTTGAGAGTTGTCTTGGTGATTGATATTGGTGAGTAGATATGATATTGTTGATAAGATTGATGAGACAGGTTGTTGTGATAAGTTGTTTGGACAAGTTGTTGTGACATGTTATTTGTACAGGCTTAGTGCATGGTTGATGCACTTGTTCATGGTATAGGTTGAGGTACATGTTGGTGCATGGTTGATGCACTTGTTTATGGTACAGGTTGATTAGAGGTTGTTTGGTACATGTTGGTGCATGGATGATGCACTTGTTTATGGTACATGTTGAGTACAGGTTGAGGTACAGGTTGATGCATGGTTGATGCACGGTTCATGTTATTGGTACAATTTGTTTGGTGCAGGTTGATTGGTACAAGTTTACAATAGTATATCTCATAGTGATAGTGTGACAATGGTTCCATCATTATACTTATACATCAGGGAGGTTGGACAGGGCAAGTACATGTGGTTGTAGCCACCTTCTAGTCGTAGCTGGAGAACATAGGGGGTTGTATCCTCCTTCTAGTTGTAGCCAGAGAATTGGGGATTTGGAGCTTCCCTCAGGTTGTAGCCTGAGAAAATAGGGGGTTGGAGCCTCCTTCCAGTTGCAACTAGAAAACAAAGGAAGTTGGTGCTTCCAATGAATGTAATTCTTCAAGACATATAAGAAAAAACATTTTGTAGTTTTCTCCTGCTTTGGGTTTCCACGTAAAATCCTGGTGTACTGTGTATGTGTGTGATTTCTCATTTGTTCATTGTTTATCTACTCTGTAACTATTGGATGATAATTCTACATTGATATAACACTTCCATTTTATGGTGAAAAAGGATTAAACTGCTCTATTACTGATTCACCCCCCCTCTCAGTAATCCAACACTACAGGGATATGTTGATTCAGATATGGAAGATGTTAAATATAGCAGGAGGATCACCACATGGTATGTTTTTACTATAGGTGTAACACTAGTAAGTTGGATTTCAAAACTGCAAAAGGTTGTTGCACTTTCAACAACAGAAGTAGAGTATGTTGTTTCTACAGAGGCTAGTAAATAAATGATTTGGTTACAAAGGTTGATGGAGGAATTGGGAAAGAAGCAGGAGAATAGAAGGTTGCACTATGACATTGAGAGTGTGATTCATCTTGCAAATAACTCATCCTTCCAGTCGAATACTAATACATCTTCGGTACCATTTTATATGATCTGTCTTGAAAGATGGAAATTTGAAGTTGGAAAATATACACACTAGCTAGAATCCTGTAGACATGTTAACAAAGGGAGTAACTAGGGGTCCGGGGGCAAGCGAGTCCCGACCAGGGGTTCAGAGGAGAAGCCCCCGAAGGAAATTTTTTCTTGTAAATGTATATTTTAATTTCATAGTAAATCTAGATCGTTCATTACAAGGTCGCAGATATGATGGTAGAAGTTATGTTCTGGTTTTTTTCCCTAGAAGGAAACCCTGTTTTATGAGGGAAATGTATTGCAACTATGTATCAATGTGAATATTGTATTCTGAGTGAGGAGACTATGAGAGAAAGAAGAGGAATTTACAACGGGTGTGTTGTAGGTTGTATCCATTCATTTGTTGGATAATAATAAAGTAAGGACCTGGCAATTTCTCTGGTGGACATAGACCACATTGGGTGAACCAGGTATATCTATGTATCTTTTGTGTTGTGTACCTTCTATGTTTTATTTCCACATTTGTTTTTATTTTATTGCTTCGCGATCCTGTTTTTCTAACATCAACAATTTGCATCACTAGCCAAGCAAAGCCTTGTTTATATCCTTTGCAGCTTGACACCCTGTACCCTAAGAGGAAACATTCCCCTGAGTGTCCATGCCTCACATGCACTTCCTTGCATTGAGAATAGGTATGTTCCATTGTTTGGAGCTACTTTCTTACTTGCGACACTCATTTTCTCTCTTGTATCATAACATTTATTTTCCCATGAAAAAAAAGACAGTAGGGAAAATAATATTATTTCATATCGGCAACACTCGTGTCTCCTTTAAGCAAAGCACAAACTTTTGAGTCCTCATCCAAATTTTGGGTTTAGCATGACCTTAGGAAGATGAGCTACTTACTTAGAGTTTACTCCTCCAACTGGTTATTCTTCTAGTCCCTATGGAGATTTTTTTGATGCCTCCTGTATCATGAAGTTCCATCATCAAGTCTATGTTTCCCGAGTTATCCATATTTATCATGCTATTTTTTAAAGGAAGTCTATAACCCTTTGTCGACCATTACTAAGAACTCTTGAATTTTCATGCCAATTATACCCTCATTGTGTCTCAGAGTCACATGTTTTCCCTTGACCAAGTTTTGGGAGATTCTTGTCATGTTGTCCTATTTTGGACTTCGACAACCTATCGAAGGAAGAGCACAAGACGAAGCAGATATCATGGGATCTCGCCCCCTTTTTGGTTTTTTTGGATTATGTAATGAGATCGGGATGTCGGCCCATGGGTTTACCCATGCTTAGGCCTATTTTTTAATATATAAATAGATGTCTAGGCAATATAAGGAGGGGCATCTATGTGATGTTAGGCCGCTAGTCAGATGTAAATGTATGCTAAGTGAAAGTAGAGTCTGTAAGTGCTTTGTTCATGAATGTAAGAGACTTGCAGAGCTAAGTGAAAGTGGTTGTAACAGACAGTGGAAGGATTTGCATTGTAACGTAAGGAAGAAGGATCTAGTGAGCTGCGCAGATCTTCTGTCCTATGCGGAGAAGGGTTCTGAGGCTTTGTGCATGTAATCTATTGAAGAAGCTAATAAAGAAGAAGAGTTGGTGAATGTATCCCTAGGGTGGGGATGAACCACATAAATACTATGTTACTCTGCTCTGTGTGATGTTTTGATGCGTTTATATGTTATTTGCTAAAAGCTTTGAGATGTTTAGCTAGATCTTCTTATTCTTAGTGCTACTGATATGTGAGAATATTAGATCTGATCTATATGAATATTCTTAGTGCTTGATCTACTAATATCTGATCTATATACCTATGCTAAGTGCTTAAATACATTAGATTAGTGTGAATGTTGCGAAGCTCTATTTTATCAGCGAAGTGGATATTGATTGCATATTGAGGAACTGATGGTGCTAAGTGATTTATTAAGTAGTACAACCATAGATCTGTGTCCCATATAAGGTTGTAGACACTTGAGTCTCGCAACCACCCCTGCCTCTACCTTGAGTGAGACTTCATCTGCTTCGCAGGTGTTGCCAAAAGGGTCGATAGTTAGGGTTTTGTTGGTGCGTTGTTGTAGCATTGAACCCTGGGTATGCCCCTGTGCCAACAAATGGTTTCATTGTCGGGACCTAAAACTATGATTGTTGGGAATAATTGAGAAAGAAGAAGCTTTGTGCAAAGATTCATATTGAAGTTGTGAAAGCTATGTGCATAGATCTGTGCCCTAGTGCATTGTATTTTACTTAAACTGTGAATCTTTGTGCCAAGAGGAAGGTCAGATCAAAAGAAAAGAGTAAGATCTGTAAGCTCTATGCTCTGATAAAGTTAAGAATAGTAGAAAATTTCTAGATCTGAAAGCTTTCTACTCTATAAAAGTAAGATAAGTGGAAATTTTTGTTTCTAAAGTATGGATCTAGGTATGTTTGATAGGTTCTATCTTAGATTGAAAACTAGGGCACTAATAGATAAAAGAAGATTTGATATGAGTAGATCTGATAAGAATAATGAAAGATATGTTATACCTATGCATAGAAAGAATGTTTGGACTAACAAATGGATGCAGGATCCTAGAAATAATTTGTTGCAAGTTATCTCCTATGATCCTAGCACACAGTTCATGAGAAGGTGGGGATCATCTAAAAGAAAGAGAGGATTAACCCTTTGTTATAGTTGTAGAAGACCAGGAAATTATGCTAAGGAATGCCCTGGAAGAAGACCTAGTTGTCTTTGTTGCAAAGCTATGGACCATGAAGTGTTGGATTTCCCTAGAATGATTGCTATGCTTGAAGGAATGAATCTGAACCAGGAAAACCCTAATGCAGATCCAAAAATGGCAGAATCCCAGAAATAATCAGAGAAATTATTGTTACAGATGAAAGAAACCCTGAATAACCATCGACATATCAGCTTATCAGAGATCTTCAAAGAAAAAGAATTCATCAAAGATAGAATAGGAGACTTCGACATTGACTGTGTTCTAGATGAAGAGACACGGGTGAACATCATGACATAAAGAACTTGGGAAGGTATAGGGAAGCCTGCTATGATTCCTTCATTAGGAGGAGTAGGATTATTCATAGGAAAACTTGTAAACCTATGTGGAAGGCTCACTTAGATACCCACGAATGCCAATGGAACTTCGACAGAAGAATATTTTGAGATTATTAAATTTATTGAAGACAACGCCCCATTTACCATGTTACTAGGAAATCCTTGGATTGATAGAGATCAAGAGAGACGAAAGGAAGAAGAAGAAGTTTTGGAGCAGAAGAAACAAGAGTTAAAATATTTTGTGACTAGAAGGATCACACACTTGATTGAAGAACATGAGAACAGATCGAAGCTATTGAACACTAGAGACCCATATGTCGAAGCTGCAAGAACATTAGAGGACTCACAGAAGGCTGAAGTACCTACCCCAGATAAAGAAGAGGTATTACCCTTGAATCCTAGGAAAGAATCTCAACAACGCGTAGTGACTATGTCAAAAGAAGATACGAATCAAAATGGAAAAAGGAATACCGAGACGAAGCTCACTAGAAAGAAGGATAGGAAGCTAAGTAAGAAGAGGGATAAGATTGAAAATTTATAGAAATTTCTAGAGGGAACTTTGTAGGAGGAAAATTTGAAAAATTGGAGCTTCGCAGGGATATCAGAACAACGACACATGGCACTTCTCCATGGCAAAGAAATATAGTCATTGGGGACATTATAAGCGTTCGAATGCCACCCCAAATGGGTAGAAATGCATTTAAATCTCGATACCAGACCGTTGGACCATGACATAATGGACCAAACAAAGTTAATGAAGGCTTCATACCCATTGCAAGATACCCATTTCCGAGTTACCTATTTATTCCATCGCGCCACACACCAAGAACACTTTTTCTAACCAAGAGTTTGAGCCCGTAGACTAAGTCAATTGTAATAGTGATAATTGCACTCTTGTTGTTTATTATAGTGCAGTGTCTAAGATAATTTGACAGTGATCTAATTAATCCTGAGCACAGATTTCTGAGGAGCTCAACGCAATCGAAGAATCAGTGACATAAGTACTCCTCGACTTGATGACTGAAAGAGTCATGTTGGAGAAAGGATTGTCTATAGGTATACAAACATCGTCAACGAGAGGAATGTTGGCCTCTCTGTCCACTGCTCGAGCTGGACCATCCTGCCCAGCAGATGAAAAGTGAACCAAGCACAAGGATGATCTCGTGAATTCTAAATTGATCTAGAGAATATTTCCCACCTATCTACCACCTCTGAGTGGTGAAATAAATTGAGACAGTGTTCCCAAAGACTTTGAGTACACCTTGGTCAATGTGTACCTCCCGAAGGGGATACGCACAGTTCACGTAGACCAAGAAAAGATTTCATTGTTGAAGTTTAACGACTTCAACCTTGATGACAGGAAGGTCTATAAAATGCTCGTTCCACATAAGTACCTGACCAGAACAAAGGGAATGAATTCGAAGATAATCCCTCAATCATGGACTATGAACCTCGCGGAGTCTACACTACTCAATGTCAAGAAAATTCTTCACTTCAGAAGACACCAAGAGGTGAATGCATGTGTCAAGCTGTTGTTGTCTTGTTACCATGGAAGATACTTGTGGTTAAACCGTCATATCACAGTGGATTCGACATTGATCAATCAGATCACAGGGCTGAGTATGCAAGGCCTTGACCCACAGGATTTCTATCCTAGAAAAACCATGGATTGCGCTCTAGCTCAGAGGATCAAGGACACCTACGGTGATGTCTAGAAGGGAATGCAAGGCTACAAGGTAGCTTCTATCTAGAGCGGTGCAATGCGCCTCGCCTATCAATTGATCGCAGGAAAGTTATTTCGCAAGAACCGACCCACCCAAGTCACTGGTTTTGTAGTCGACCTCGCAGGGAAGTGCGTGGAGGGCCTACAAATGAATTGGGTGAAGTACCTGGTGAACCAATTAGAACTTGACTTCAGAGAAGCCCAGGATCAAGGGTATGAATTTCATTTCAGCTCGTTATTGATCCCGATCACTTTCATTTCCTCGGAGATGCCAGAAGTTGCGACCTTCCCGGACATTGAGCCCTTTGAACCTTTGGCCATGAAGCTCAGTACACTATAGTATTCCAGTGACATGAATAAGTAATGGAAGTCAAATTCTATGTTCCTACTACAATCAACTAAAGACAACCATCTAGTCCGAGCCTCGTATGACCCCAAATACTTTACACAGGTTTCGACCTTTGATGAAGTTCAATGCTGATAGGCATTTAATTTATATCACAACGCACGTTGATGAACATAAGCAATATATGAAGTCATACTACAAACTGACAGAGGAGGACTTGGAGGAGATCACCAAGGAATGGTCGACGAACCTCCTTATTCTAGTAGACCCTGCAGATATATTTGACATAAACAGCCCAGAAACTGTGCAGGATACACCTGGACCTAGCAAAAAAAAGAAGACTGACGAAGTTAAAGACTTAAGCAGTGCCTCGATGAATACTGCTTCCATGTCACCAGTGCCAGGAGGTGATGGAAAAGAGATATATGGCATAGAGGCTGAATAGAGGAAATTGAAAAAGAGAATAAATTAAAAGCAACCATGACCAAGTTACAAACTATCCTCACCCTTGATGACTTTGATTTCATCGTAGTAGCCCTGAATGATGATTCACTGGAGATAGAAGAGAAGAAAGAGGCTAAGTAGGAGGAGATGTACAATCAAATTGAGATTGACCTTCAAGGGGTCCAGCAGGCACTATAGTCCAGCCGCGCAGTCTCCACTACACCTCTGCTATTAGGAACACCAGAATTGGGAGATGAGCCAGCTCAACTCCAATGAATAGTTGATACAGCCGAAGCTCTCCTTCGACGAGCACATGAAGAAACAACACAAGACACCCAAGATTTAACACAAGTACAGGGGGTCCTTCTAGAGCAACGCAATACTGCATAACGAGAAAATCTTGCTCTCCAAGTGAATTGTGATGAAGAAAAAGAACAACTGCAGCAAAGCAAGGAATAGTTGCTCGCAAAGTAACTCGAAGTAAAGGAAATGGTCAACAGAGCACTTCGCTCTATAATAGTTGTAGAATTAAAGACCGAAGAGAAAGTTCCACAACAGGTGGCGCAACTTGAAGAAGTGATCTAGTAGCTACAACAACGCATCGCATATTTGGAACTATGCATTGTGCCCGATACCCCGTAATATGTAAGAGACCTAAGGGAAGCAACTTCCCGCAACACAGTTGACAGACTAAAATCTCTTTCCCTGGAATGCAAGCAGCTGAGTAACCGCAACGCCCAAACATATGAGAACCTCACCATGATTCCAGAGTTATAGGAACTAGAGTCACATTTTAAGGAAGTGAAGAAACACACAGACACACTATAGGCACAGTTGAAGGCTCTATCGGTCATAGAAAGAATGAAGCGGTCTCAAGAGCAGTGCACCGCCCAACAACAAATCCATATGATTCAAAGAAAAGTTATGGAAGTAACTCAACGACTCCAACCAGTACAAGATAATGCGTGCCAATTGTTCACAGAGGTCGAGAGCCGAGGATCAGAGTTAGAACAAGTTGTCACCACAACAAAACAATGCCTATAAGGGCCAGTGAATGATGCAGTAATCCAGGAGTTCAATGAGCAAGAGGTCGTACCACAACAACATGTCTAATCAACTCGATCCAAGCTCAAGGTGCTTGAGGCATAACTAGTCAGACCAGAGTGACTCGGGATGAGTCACAAGTGAGTGTTGGGGGCTTGTTGGCCCTTGACCAAGTTTTGGGAGATTCTTGGTCATGTTAACCTATTTTGGACTTCGACAGCCTGTCAAAGGAGGAGTGCAAGACGAAGCGAAGATCACGGGATATCGACCTCTTTTTGGGTCCTTTTTGGGTTTTTCGTATTATGTAATGGGATTGGGATGTTGGTCCATGGGTTTACCCATGCTTAGGCCTATTTTGTAATATATAAATAGATGTCTAGGAAATGTAAGGAGGGGAATCTATGTGATGTTAGGCCACTAGTCAGATGCAAATGTATGTTAAGTGCAAGTATAGTCTGTAAGTTCTTTGTGCATGACTATAAGAGACTTGTAGAGTTAAGTGCAAGTGGTTGTAACAGACGGTGGAAGGCTTTGTACTATAATGCAAGGAAGAAGGATCTAGTGAGATGTGCAGATCTTCTGTCCTATGCGGAGAAGGGTTCTGAGGCTTTGTGCATGTAATCTATTGAAGAAGCTAATAAAGAAGAAGAGTTGGTGGACGTAGCCTAGGGTGGGGGTGAACCACGTAAATACTATGTTACTCTACTCTGTGTGATGTTCTGATGCGTTTATATGTTATTTTCTAAATGCTTTGAGATGATTAGCTAGATTTTCTTATGCTTTGTGCTATTGATATGTGAGAGTGTTAGATCTGATCTATATGAATATGATTAGTTCTTGATCTACTAAGATCTGATCTATTTACCTTTGCTAAGTGCTTAAATACATTAGATTAGTGTGAATGTTGTGAAGCTCTGTTTTATCACCGAAGTGGATATTGATTGCATATTGAGGAAATGATGGTGCTAAGTGCTTTATTAAGTAGTACAATCACAGATCTGTGTCCCAGCTAACTTTGCAGACACCTCAGTCTCGTAACCACACTTGCCTCTACCTCAGGTGAGACTTCATCTGCTTCGCAGGTGTTGCCGAAAGGGCCGGTAGTTAGGGTATTTCTGGTGCATTGTTGTAGTGTTGAACCCTGGGTCTGCCCCTGTGCCAACATCACATAAAGTTGTAGTCTTGCCATGCACCCTGGTACTACTTTTATTATGGGTAAGTAACCTTGAACCCAACAGTTGACATCTCCTCATTGGTAACTGAATGGGGGGTTTCCCTTGTGTTTGAAAACAATAAATCTATTCACACATTGGGATTCGTGTAGTGCCTTGGATGCCATTAGCCTTATTGGTGGTTTCCTCGCCTTTTTTTATAGTCTTCCTTATTGGTTGCAATTCAAAGGGTATTTTTTGTGCACTACTTGCATCTGGTGCATGTGAAAGACACACATGGTCATTGTTTCATGAACATCCTATTCATCCAAGATCCTCCTAATCATCAAGTTATTGATTTGTACCTCGTGCTAACTGATGAGAGATTCCCTAATGATCTCCTTTCAGTGGGTATCCTTCCATCAAATTCAACTCATCTATTCTGGAAATGAGACCTAAAGTCCTATGAGTACCTAGAGGCTTGCATTCATCAGTGGCAGGTTCTCCCGCCATCGACATTTGGAAATACATCAATGTCTCTTGATCGATGGATTCTTCAAGTGTTCGACCTCAAATCCCTTATTCACACTTTTAAGAATGTACTCGGTGCCTTGATACCTATTTTCATTATTAGTAGGTTATCTCGCGTTTGTTAATGGTATACCTTAATGATCGGTAATCAAACAAAGTCACATTATGTTCAACATCAACTCCTCTATTCACATGATGTAGACTTGAAAATTTGGCGGATAGTGTAGAAGACCTCCAGCTTATAGTAGAAACATTCATATTATGTTGTTGTCTTTCATTGGACCAATACCTATATGACTTCAGTGATCATGGGAGATTAGATTGTACTCCATTGTATACAAATATC
>ML803107.1:0-14577 GCA_009831015.1 Picea engelmannii
GATTAAATGATTATATATTTGATTGTATTTTGATTAAATGTTTTTGACCATATTTGATTGTATTTTCTATGTTATATATTTGATTAAATGTTATATTTTCAAGGCAATACTGTAATAGTTGTAGTGATTGAATGTTACATATCCTTCAATTAAATCACTGTGTTATTCTATTGAGTTTTAAAGCCTAGCATCTGATCTTTCATTTTAGGCAGTGATCATTTAGTGGAATGGTCATTTATAGCGATTAAATGATATATATGTTTAATCAAAAGATTGTATTATTCCTTTAGGTTTGAATGCCTAGCCTCTGATCCTTTATTTACTGATCATTTAGTGGTATGACTAGTTATGCTAATTAAATGCTATATAGTAATAATTGTTAATGTCTTACATGTCATTCCAAACTATGATTGCACTTAAGATTAATTTGATGGTACGTTGATGACCAAACTATGATTTAGGCTGCTCACTTGACACGCTTTTTAATGTTAAATTAGATGGTCAGTTTTGACAATTTTCAACATGATTAATGGTTGGGTTGTTGACGAAGTCGCGTTTTGGCTTGAGTCCTTCCTTGATTGCAGTCATCTTGCCTTGTCACCCTGTTGAGTGGGGTATGGGTGTAGTCTCCTTGACAGTCATTTCGTCCTAACGTGTCGGATTTATCTAGAGTCCTCAGTCCAGATAGGATGTGTGGTTCCAAGGTTCTTGACGCGTCTGTCAACTGGGGACGGCATGATTCCTAAGGAGGGGATCATGGCGCGCCCTATTGGATAGCGTCAACAAGAACTTGGCCGGAGTCGGTGCGTTTGTGTGAGTGTTGTCCAGCGTTGTAAGTCGCTTTGGCGCATGGGTGGAACGCCTTCACGCGTTTGGTTCGTGCACCTTGAGGTTCTAGCCTTGTTGTCTAGGTCGTTGCGTCGTGTTGGGGATGTTGTCCCTTAGCTTGTAGGCGTGGTTGTGTTTGTGTCGGGCGGGTAGTCGTTCCTCTTTGTTATTCTGCACATGTTTTGCCCAGTTGCCCTTGTGCCTGTGCGTGGTGTCATAGTAACCTGTTGCCTGGACTGCGTACTTGCGTTCGTAGTCAATGGTGTGGATAAATTGTTGTCGTCGTCGCCTTCTTACCTCTTAACTCTTAAAAACAAAGAAAATTTTCACTTCTGCTTCGCTTGTTGTCGTAACGAGCGGTCGTTACAACACACTTAGTTTATTCAGATTCGTCATCATTGGTGTAGCCACATGCTTCAAGTTCAGTGTCTCAAACTTCCTGAATATCTCAATTGTGTACTTCCCCTGACTCAAGAAGATTTCATCAGTTATGTGCCACACCTCTAGTCCCGAGAAGTGGTGCATCATACCTAGGACCTTCATCTCAAACTTAGAGGCCAATGCATACTTGCATTCAACAATAAGGCTCTCTGTATCGGTGAGGAATAAATCATCAACGTAGAGGACCAAAATCAGGGACTCACCATTAACAGTCTTGTAGTATAGGCTGGGATCGACAACACTTTTGTTGAAGCCCAAAAATCATCAGGTGTCCATCAATCCTTGCATACCAAGCTTGAGGTGGTTGCTTGATTCCATACAAGGCTATCTTCAACTTGCACACATGAGACTCCTTCTCATGTATCACGAAACCATTTGGTTGCTCGATGTATACTTCTTCCTCAATCTCTCCATTGAGAAAGGTTGTCTTTACATCCATCTGATGTACTCTCTAACCCATGGATGTTGCAGGGGAAATAATCATCCGGATAGAAGTGTATCGAACAACAGGAGAAAATGTCTCCTCATAATCTATTCCCTCCACCTGAGAGAATCCTCTAGCAACAAATCTCATTATGTGCCTCTCGATGCTTCCGTCAACTATATGTTTGATCTTGTAGATCCATTTGGAAGTCACTGCAAACTTCCCCTAAGGTCTCGAAACAATATCCCACACATCATTCTTCATGATGGATTGATACTCCTCCGTCATGACATCTCTCCATACTAGATGACTAGTTGCCTCCTCATAACAAGAAGGCTCAAAGCGAATGATGTGGCTCATAGTTGCAGCATAGCATGAATATCTCCAAGGTCTCTTGCTCACTCAGAAGGTATCACGAGGAGCTGCATATCCTCCTGCCTCCTGCTGAGTCTAACAAGCCCATGTAGGTCTCTTTCGACCTACTGCAATATCTTTGGGAACATCAACTGGAGCTACAAGATCAACAAGATCAATTGGATCAATTTGATCAATCTCCATGTGAGATCCTCTAGATCTCTTAAAGGATACCTCCTCCTCAAAGGTAACATCTTTGCTCACCTCAATCTATCTCTGACCAAGGATGTAGATCCGATATGCCTTCGAAGACTCATTGTACCCCACAAATGTACCATTTCTTCCTGAAGGGTCTAGCTTGATCATTTTCTCCTTGGGTATATGAATGTATACTAGACACCCAAATATCCTAAGTGTCCAATCTCAGGCTTTCACTCTGGTGAAGGCCTCCTCGAGAGTCATGTTCCTCAAAGTTTTATTAGGAATTATGTTCTGAACATACATTGCAATCATGGATGTCTCTGCCCACAGAAAAATGTCGATCATACTAAGTCATCTTAGACCATACTTGACATATCAAGGTTCCCTCATGAAAACAATGTCTAAGACATATCCAGGTTCCCTCATGGACCCAATGTCTTACAAGACTTATCAAGGTTTCCTCGTGAAACTAATGTCTTGGTTCCTTCATCTGACCATCTGAGGAATGTCAAGATGAAGTCTACATTCCCCCATACTAGTCCACACAGGACCCTTCGGGGAGAATGTCTCATGATGTTGCCTCAAACATCAACAATAAAGAAAAGGTTATTGTTGTCCCTCGAGGCTCTGTATGGTTGAGCTCTGCAATCTAGTCAGACTAGGCTATGTGCGTTTCTAATCATGTTCTCAACTATTGAATTTGAAGCAGCTGCAAGAGCCATTCTCCAGAAGGATGGCAAAGACCCTAGCTGAGATCTAGGGCCCCCAGTGCACTCCCGGGGTTCTTGGTCTAGGACCAAACAGTCAGTGCCATGGCAAAAGACCCTTATAAGGGCCCCCAGTAGATAACTGGGGTTCTTGGTCTGGGACCAAGCAGGGAAGACCCTTGTGAGGGCCCCCAGTAGATAACTGGGGTTCTTGGTCTGGGACCAAGCAGTTAAAGTCCCTAGATATGTCTAGGGCCCCTGGACATGTTCCAGGGTACCCATGTCTGGGACATGGGTTGATCCTTGGTCTTATAGCTTGGTGGATAAGACCCCAGAGATGTTTTGGGGCCACCTGGTCTTTGATCAGGTGTTTGTTGATATATGACCCTCTTTGAAAGCGGGCATGACCACATGAGGGATGTATCCCATATGCAGTGATGATAAAGTTTAAAAGGTCACCTTGAGAATGAATGGACAAGTATTGCCACCAAGTCCCCTTGCTTGTGTTTATTTGGGGTTTTGTTTTTGCTTTAGGGGTTAATGTGAAAATATTAATTAATTTAATTATAACATGCTTAATTAATATTTATATTAATTAAACATGTTATTTTTAATTATTATTTTTATTTAACCTACCCTAGCCTAAAGTATAAATATAGTCCTACCCCTCTACCTTCAACACACTTTCATATTCTCTTCCAATAGTGAGCGGATATCTTCTTGTGTGCTGCGGCCCCTCTTGTAACAGTTGCTGAGGTCTTTTCCTGTGGTGGTTCGACCCTCCTATACTAGCCAGCGTTTCAGTTTGGTGACTATTTATATATGCTCCATGTTTGGTGATGATAAGAAGGTTACTTAAGCTGCAAATCCAGGGCTGTTAGCTGTGTATACCTGTGTGCTGAGGAGTGTAACTGCCGCCCTCTCCTACAACAAGTCTAGACCCCTCCAAGAAGTTGTCGTCACCTTCTTCTAGTGCTGATCTGTTTGAGTCGTGGCTTCTTTACCTCATATCTGGTTCCTTGCAGTGAGCCGTGGCCTCCTAACCTCAGATCTGGTTTCCTTGCAGTGAACCGTGTCCTCTCTACCACAAATCTGGCCCCTAACTTTGAGCCGCGACCCCTCTAAGCTGCTCATCTAACCTCTGCTATCTCTTCTTTGATGGGGTTTGAGTCCTTGGAATTTCAGTGTACATAAGGGTTTGTTCCCAGTCTCATGTGTGTGGTGTTTTAAGCTTGGTGGCAAATAAATCTGTTCATTCTCCTGGCAAGAGATCTAACCCTTGAGGTAGATCTATGATACTGAACTTTTCTGAGCATATTCTCAGTAGCATTACATCTCTTGTGTGTGGCTTGATCTCCTTCAGTGATTAGAGGTAAGACTTCAAGGTAAGTGTCTTGTTCAACTCACTATTGTTTAGATCTATAAGTTGTTCCTTGATTCTAAAGTTTATCATGATTTAGATCTGCTTGTTCTTGTTTAAATCTGATCTACATCAGATCCATTGATCAAATCTGTCATCTAATTACCTAGATCTGTTTATTGCTTAGATCTGATTATCCACTTTCTAGATTTGATTTTTATGGTTCAGAACTGTTTCTCATTTACCTAGATCTGGCTGTTTAAATCTTAGTGAAACTACCACTCAGATCTATGATTTTAGAAAGAGATTATCTAACAACTGCCTATCATCAGAATGAAATTTCTAGCACTTATAAAAATCACTACAGTTTAGATTACCTTTTTGTTCTAAGCTTATATTTATTTCAGATCTTTACTGTTCTTACTAACAGATTTAAAAGGACAATATTTTCTGTTTTACTTCCCTAATTTTAATATCAACGTCGCACATAATTTTTTTTCTCTTCTTGGGTAGACTTAAAGATTGCATCGAGCATAGCAGACAAGAATTGTCAAATGATATGATTCATATCTCAGTCCTAGACATTGCAGGCTTGGCAAAGAATTTTAGCCTTTCATCCCCAGCCATAATCACTATCACTTTCTCCTCTCTGTCTTCGTCGTATGCTTCTGTATTCTTCTGCTCGGATTCAACAGAAGAAAAAATTATTATCAAGGCCCTCATTGTTACTCTGCCCAACTTGACCAGATAGTTTCCAATAAGAGCAAGCAAGAATCAACAAGGCAATTGCAATCAGGGATATCATCATAGCCCTTTCGCCGAACAGATACGGAACCGGTGACTTCCATGCCAGATGTTTAATATTATTCGTGCTCTGGTTAACCATCGAATAATATTTCTACCACTGTACCAAATATAAGGATTCTGCAAAAAATGAATTCTCGTAACCAAACAAAGCCTACACATTATCCAATAAGACTCGATTATTAATTGCATTTCGAGAACTTTGCGTGGATGGCTATGTGGAATCTCAATAGAAGATGAAAGGTGATGTCAAGTCCAACATTTTGAATACATTGCCACTTTGTCGTGAGGGGAACTGTGGGACCAATGACATTTTCATGATTTTGGATGGTTTACTTTAAAAATATATCAAATCTCTATGGATGGTCCAGCCAAGGGATTTCTCATTTCGTGCTTGATAAAATTGAACACAAAATTAGTAAAATCGTTTTCCAATCAAGCGTGCCTTCTCTTCTTGTCCGTATTCGATTTCCTACCTCTCACTCACGAAATATATATATCGTGTTGATGAGATAGACAAAGATAGTTTACTTTCTCATCCCTTCGTTTGAGCGTTTCGTTTTGACGTCCGTGGTGTGTTTACTTTCTTCACATGAGTGACTTGAACACGAGGCTCGACCTTCTCTCATAAGAACAACGTTCTTGTTCGAGGAAACAAAACCAAATGATGGACAAACCTCATACTACTACAAACTTAGCAGCAATTCACACTCAAACAATCTACTCTCACCTAATTCTCATAGGCTTCCATTTTCTTTCCATTTACCTGGGCCCTTCCGTGAGGGAGTCAAGCCCAGTCCTGCTCTGATACCATGTTGTTTTTTATAAAAGATATGATCGATATATTATTACAATGATGAGTGTTCCATATATAGGGAACATATGGTGACCATCCATGAAAGGATGCGTCCTTGAATAATCAATAACTATTTATTATTATCATTTACTTATTATATATGATATTTAATAATCAATAATTATATTATTAATTATTATTCTAAGAGAATGTCTTCCCGATGTTGTCCAAACATCAACAGGCATCCTCCCTGTGGAGTACTTCTATTCCTGGATTGACCTGTGGAGCTAGGGTGTGGCCTTGTTTGCCTCACTTATTGAGCACCCAACAATTCTTTTTGTACAAGCGGGGAGAGTTATTGGGTTGTCACTTAGTCTAGGATTCATTTCTAACTTAACAACCTAATTAATCCTAAAATTAATCCACTTAACCTTGGGCAACTTATTTGGGTACATCTTGTGTGGTTTATGCTTTAGTAAACATTTGCAAGCACTTTAGTTTTACATCTTTCATGCAAGTTACTTTAAGCATTTGTAGATTGAACTAAGTGACTTAGAAGTTGCGGTTTAGCCCTTGGAGGCCTGTTTTCGTGCTTTGAATTTTGAGTTTAAGTTGTATCTTTATGTGATTGGTCTCCTTCCTTGAAGTTGTGCATCCTTTGGAGGCTTCTTCATTGCTTGGAGCTTGTGGTTGTGTTTGCCATTGAAAACTTCCCCTTGAGTTGTGCATCCCTTGGAGGCACTCTTGTTTGGGCTAGTCGGCTTTATGTGTTGTGGTTGTATCTTCTTTTGAGCAATATCTTCTTCATCTACACATTCAAGTCTCCTTACAAAGTTAGTTGCTTGGTTAGTTACTTTGTTTATATAATTTGTATATCTTGTATCTTCATTGTTGTATCACTTAGTTTCATTGTAACTTTGTGGATAGTTATTACTTTCATTTATTTGTATCTAGTATTACTTGTAGAATCTTGTATCTAGTTTTCTTCTGTAATCTTTATTGTAATCTTTGTAAAACGAAACTCCCTTAAACATAGTTGACCCCTTACCCAATCTTAGGCACTAGTCTTAGTAGACTTAGGGAAAGGATTTCTTTTGCATCTCTAATCTTGCACTTTGCATTGTTGTTTTTGCATATAGGTTAGGTTCCCCCAAACTTTAATCAACTAAAATCAACTCCTAGAATTAACTCTTAATTTCACATAGTAACTAAGGTCTACCCCCCTTGGCTTCCCTAGGAGTAAGCCTAGACGGAAGAGGTTCAAGTCGAGGTGACAATGGGCTTTGAACCTAGGCATTGTGCCTCCAAGGGCACACTAAGTGGGTTGGACTTAGCCCATGTTTGCAAGTGTGTATAAGGGCAGCATCATGGCGGATGGCCAATGATGGCACTATAATGAAGAAGGGGCATTTGGACTGGCATGGCAGCTTAAGGACACGGATAATCTAGCAAAGATCTGTCGGAAGGATAGAAATTTAATGAAAAGACAGATGATAATCAACTCTGATATCAGTTGGAAAGCTCATCGCGTCCCTCTTTAGTACACACACATTCAACATTAAGAGATGATCATAGTCAACCTGATTTTTGTCACTCTAGGTTGGAAGAGACTAAGCAAAATGGCCAGCAAAAAATGGAGCAAGAGAGTAGCAGAAAAGAAAATATGGAAAGAAATAAAATAAATTCTATATGTAATGTTGCAGCTGAGACAGTTAGAGGTAACCATTGATGCAGTTCTGGATAGGAGAGAAATTCAATGGGGAAAACATGGTTGGGCCAAGCCAGGAAGCTGCTGGAGCAGAGGAGGATCAACCAGGATATAGGTGGGACATGGAGAGAAGATTGACATGTTTGAAAGGCCACTCTTTTCCCATGCCAGAACAGTCAAATCCTCCTCTCACTGCACTCCAATGACAACTCGGATTCAACCGGTAAGAAGTCCAGAAACTCTGATAATGCATACATAATCCAGACTTGATTTTTGGCTATTGTTCAATAGGCCTTTGTACTTGTAGTCATTTTCTGGTTTTCCCAAAGGCTTGCATGGTACCCCTTGGGAGAGTTAGTGTAAGCCTGTAGAGATTATCCCTCCATATACCTTGATCAGTCTACACTGGGATAAAGAAATCTGAATGTCAGAGACATTTTACTTACAGCCAACACAGAAGGCCACTATAAATCTATCTCTGGCTCTAAGCAATTAGCTCAGTCTGGAATCTGAACATTCATTGGTTTTGTTAGAATTAGGGAAGTAAAGTAGAAAATGCTGTCTTTTTAATTTTGAAAGACAGAACAACTAAATCAAACCTTGGAACAGTAAATCAATAAAATACTGTATAGGAAATCAGATCAGAGAAACAACAATTTGAATTCAATTGTAAACAGTTTCTGAGTATGCACTAAACAGAGTTCTAAACTGACAGCAATTAGATTCAACCAGAAATCTATTTCTTAGTAAGCAAGATCAAGAGATTAAAACTAGACTAGTCGAAACAAAAATTAGATCTGATATAAACCCAAGCTGAAAACAGATCTAATCTGATATAGATCTAGACAAAGGAACAGATCTAACTTATAGATCTAATATAGATCTAAACTAAGAAACAGATCTAAGATAAGCAGATCTAAACATTTGCTAACAGATCTAAGCATTAGAATAATAGATCTAGCAATTTGATTAACAGATCTAAATAATAGGATGACAGATCTATGCAATAGGAAACTTAACCATTAAATTTCAAACAGATCTAAACTAGAAACACACAGAACTGCATCATAAAGTAACTTACCTCTTGGTGTCTTACCTTTGAACAGTGAAGGAGTTCATGCCTCACACAAGAGATGATTAGCCGCTGAATTTATGCTCAGAAAAAGTCCAAGATCATAGATCTACCTCATGGGTTAGATCTCTTGTCAAAGAGAATTATAGGACAGTTAAACCACCACCAGAACTTCACACAAGTAACTCAGAAAACCCCACAAAACCGTCATGCATAAAGGTAACAGCCAAGAGTAGGGACGGCTGCCTTGAAAGATAGCCCAGCTACCTTACTTAGCGTGCCGCTGCCTTCACAGGAAACTCAGATGAGGGACGGCAGCCTGTTGGAGAGAGTTTGCAAGCTGATAGAAGGACGGTTGGCTGGTAGTTCTCAAGGAGAGCAGCAACACAAAATTCTCAGCAGTGGAAAGGCACTCACCACACTCACACAGCAGCAATAAAATCAACACGGACCAGGTATAGGATCTGTCACAAATAGAGGCCTGAAGGCTGTCCCTAAAAGGAGCCGCTGACTGTTGCAAAGAGGTCACTAACTGTTGCAAGGAGGCCGCAGACTTGACAAGAGAACAATCCGCCACACTTAGGAGAAAGAGAAAGATGAATGTATGAATGAAGGGGGAGGGGTTCTAATTTATACTTTTGGGTGAGGGTTAGATAAAAGAAATATAATTAAAAAAATAATATATTTAATTAATATAAATATTCATTAAATATATTTATAATTTATATATTTATTGCATTAACCCCAAAATACAAAACACAAACCCCAAACAAACTCAAGCAAAGGGTGGAGGGTTTAGGAGAGGTTTACCCATGTCCATATAATTCTCAAGGTGACCTTTTTAACTTTATCATCATTGCATATGGGATACATCCCTCATGTGGTCATGCCCGCCTTCAAAGAGGGTCACACACCAACAACTACCTGAACAAGGACCAGGTTGCCCTAGAACATTTCTGAGGTCTTATCCACCAAGGTACAAGACCAAGGATCAACCCATGTCCCAGACATGGGTACCCTGGAATATGTCCAGGGGCCCTAGACATATCTAGGGACTTTAACTGCTTGGTCCCAGACCAAGAACCCCAGTCATATACTGAGGGCCCTCTCAAGGGTCTTTACTGTTTGGTCCCAGACCAAGAACCCCAATTATCTACTGGGGGCCCTTTCAAGGGTCTTTTGCCATGGCTCTAACTCTTTGGTCCCAGACCAAATCCCCAGGAGTGCACTAGGGGCCCTAGATCTAAGCTAGGGTCTTTGCCATCCTCCCAGAGAATGGATCTTGCAACTGCTTTAAATTCAACACTCCCTCTCAGCAAGAGAGGCATTCTCAGCTACACCAAGCTTGTCACGAAAGTATACAAACTTAGTCAGGGACAGTGGCTTGGTCAAAATATCTGTCGTCTGTTCTGTCGTCGGAACATACTGAATGTTGAGAACGTTCTTCTGCACCATGTCCCAGACATAGTGATATCTCATCTCAATGTGTTTCGACCTGTCGTGAAACACTGGATTCTCGGTGAGCTTTAAACAGCTCTGATTGTCACAGTGGATGACCGTGGGTTCTAGCTCTGTACTGAACAAGTCTGAAAGTAGCTTCCTAAGCCACACTGCTTGTCTGCTAGCAGCACTTGCAGCAATGTATTCTGCTTCTGCAGTGCTTTGTGCTATGGAGCCCTGTTTCCTGCTGGACCAGGAAATCATCACTGAACCCAAACTAAAACAATATCCGGAAGTGCTCTTCCGATCCACTGTACTGCCCATCCAATCTGAATCTGTAATTCATGAAGCATTACACCTCCATTGGAAGTGTATCTGAGACCAAAAGCTATAGTTCCCCGAACATATCTCAGAATATGCTTAACAACAATCATATGTATATATACACATGAATTGATTGAGGGCATTTTCCGCATACAGATGTCTGGTTTAGTATGTACGAGGTACATCAATGACCCATGACCCAATGATCTGTCGATATACAGTGGGGTCTTCTGGTTCTGAACAGTAACGTGATCTTGTAGTTTCTTTAGGTTAGAGATCATTTGTGTGGTCATGGACTTACAATTCATCATGCTAAAATAGCGGAGCACATCAACTGCATATTTGCTCTTGTGAGAGAAACATCTCACCCGATTTCTTCCACACCTCTAAGCTTAGAAAGTAATGTAAAAGACCCAAGTCTTTCATTTCAACTTCTGTTGAAGAGCTCCCTCTTAGTCTGAGTTATAAAAAATTTCCTTTCTTGTAAGGAACAGATCATCCTAAGATAACATAAGATTTTGGACAATCTTTATATAAAGATAAAACTAATGGTGAACCCAAGACTCTGTAGAGAGACTGTCAATACTTTCATACCAAGCTTTCGGAGCTAGTTATAATCCATGGGATTCTTTCCCATGGATAGCCTCTTACTTAACTTCACTGTTAAGAAGAATTCTTAACATCTATCATATGAAGTATTCAAATCAAAAATTGCGACAAAAGATCCTAATGGAAGTAAGGATCTTGTCATAGATAATCCCTTCTTTCACGAGTCAAAAATTTAACCTCAATACAACCATCTGTTGTAGGCTTTATCTTATAAGGCCATTGGAGGTTACTATTGATTTGTCACGAGGTCTTTGAAACACTGATCATACATCATTCTTCAATATTCTTCTATCACAGCATCTTCCCACACTTCAAATGTGGAAGGTTCTGAATCAATCACAAAATTCAATTTAGCTACAAGGCTGGAGTACTTATCTGGTTTCTTGCTTTCTTTGAAAGTGCCCTTAGGTGCTGAATGTTTTTCTACTTCCTTTAGTATTTCCTAGCACCAGGTTGGTTTCCTTTTAATAGAAAATTTATTTAAAAGAAATCGATAGTATCATTGGATTCTACTAAGCTGTCATTTCTGTTGTAGGTCAAGGACTAATTCATATGCAGGGACTGCTCCCTCTGAGTCTCATAAAATGTCTACCTCTCTGTCATATGCAAATTGGCTCCCTCTGAACCTATACGAACTTTTGACTATGTTCTGGTGTCATATCTTTTCAAGATGTTCTTGGTACCAGTACCAAGTTCAATATGAAAAGCTGAGTCAGACTTCTTGAGCTCCTATGCCAAGGATAATGGCTCAAATACAATGAAAAGAGATATCTGTAGGGTTCCCAAAACAAAGAAAAATACCCCAACTACCAAGATAATTTGTTGGACTCTTTAACCAAGGAAATAACCCAAGGTTACATGTTTTTCATATCAAAGATAAAAATCCAACAGACAGCTAGGTTTCCAAACCGGGGAGAAAGACCTAGCTTACATCAAAAATAAGTAAGTGCTGAGATCACAGCTTCCTTGGTCATATAACAAAAATACACATGAGATTCTGACAGTGTTCCATTGAGACATGGATTCATAAATATGACAGGAAGGTAAACATATCTCTCTTGTTGAAAATAAATGGAGTATCCATGAACTTGTTTAGGCTGAAGACATACTTGTATTTTGCAGCCAGTTACCAACTCAAGCTATCTAAGACATCTTCTGTGTATGCAAATTTTTTGATATAAATCTGTTAGTTCCATATCCTTAAGAGAATATCCCACTGTCCTGTGTATAATACATTATTCATCCATATGCAACGAGTTAACAATACGCCTTAAAGAATGAGGCCAAAAACTGCATTGTCCCAAATTATGTTCTTACAAAAGTCAGCCCTCACAAGTTTTTCTCAAAGCCACATACCAAAGTCATTGCCAAGTTTCCACCACTCAAAGTATTGTGGTTAACTTTAAAACTCGTGTACTCTTTGTAATACAAAACATATGGATGCATAAGGTGTTGTCATTTACTGAAGTTACACAGTTTCCCATTAAAATTTCTTTACCAGTGATTCTGTCAATGCCATTGTAATTTACCAAAGGCTTATTAAATGAAAACTAAGAACTCACCAAGCATCAATAACATTATAAAAGTTGAAACCTATCTCTTGTGATCTTCAAGATGATGGTTACAATCCCAAGCATCCTATATCAAATCTTCAACTAACTCGGCCTAGCTCAGAAGAGAGAAAGGGGTTACTGGAGGTAAGAGTTATCATTTAAATTTCAGTCAAATCTCCTAACAAGAAAACTCACCCAACTAGCATTGGTCGCTCCACCAAAGATCCAAACAGGTTTTCTTTGGCACCCAAACTTGCATCTCACAAGTGTACAAGACAATAAACAAGATAGTCTTTCACTATTCTCTCCATATCAATCAGTCCAAATAAAAAATGTAATGGATATCTTCTTGTCATAGAGATAGTCCCAGCATGGTGTGGTGAAAGAGCTTTGAAAAAGCAGAGGCAAAAAGGTTTGATCCCAAATGGAGTTGGAGAAGGACTATGTCGATAATTAGAGAAGTCATACTTACGAGAAGCTAATCATAGTAGAGTGTTAGTATGAGCATGCATGTTACAGTGGTCAACCTTAGCATGCATCAAAGTGACAATCTAGTATTGTGATAAGGATGTGCTTATATCTTGTTGTGCACTTTCCAACCTTTTGACCCAAATCAAATTGCACTTAAAACTATCATGCTACCTAGGCATGCACTTTTGATCATAGCCATAGCCATAGCCACAATCATTCAAATCTCACTTGCTAAAAAGATGCAGAGATAACAACCTTCAAAAACTTTCCAAGTCTGTTAGTGACTCAAAGGTTTAGATATGCAGAAACAATTACCAAGGATTATCTTTCTGTTGGCTAGGATATATGCTAAACGAGGTCTCTACACCAATTATTTTGAAAGATCAATGCTTAGCACGTAGAAATGGCTATCAAGTATCATCCTTAGACCTTGACTAACAAAGTTTAATTAAATTTAGAGAGATTGAACTTTTCTTTTATGTTCAATCTATTCTAGTCATTTTCTAAATGTTAGAATTTTGGGGAAATGACAATAAATCAAATTCCTTTCCAAAAGCATAATTGAGCGTTAAACAATTACCTTTTCCCAAGAGGTTTCAGGTCTAGGATGAAAAGACTGTCAAGGAGAGTGAAGATTGACAATAAACCTTGTAGCTTATCATTATGGAAACCATGTTCCCTTTCTCAGATCCACAAAGGAGGACATTGCTTACTTCTGATCTACAAAACAAATTCTAAGAATAGGATCTACGCAGGCTCAAGTCTGCACACTTCTTGAGCTCTTTTCACGTCCTAAGCTCTGATACCATGTTAGAATTAGGGAAGTAAAGTAGAAAATGTTGTCTTTTTAATTTTGTTAAACAGAACAACTAAATCAAACCTTGGAACAATAAATCAATAAAATACTGTATAGGAAATCAGATCAGAGAAACAACAATTTGAATTGAATTGTAAACAGTTTATGAGTGTGCACTAAACAGAGTTTTGAACTGACAGCAATTAGATTCAACCAGAAATCTATTTCTTAGTAAACAAGATCAAGAGATTAAAACTAGACTAGTCAAAACAAAAATTAGATCTGATATAAACCCAAGCTGAAAACAAATCTAATCTGATATAGATCTAGACAAAGGAACAGATCTAACTTATAGATCTAATATAGATCTAAACTAAGAAACAGATCTAAGATAAGCAGATCTAAACATTTGCTAACAGATCTAAGCATTAGAATAATAGATCTAGCAATTTGATTAACAGATCTAAATAATAGGATGACAGATCTATGCAATAGGAAACTTAACCATTAAATTTCAAACAGATCTAAACTAGAAACACACAAAATTGCATCATAAAGTAACTTACCTCTTGGTGTCTTACCTTTGAACAGTGAAGGAGTTCATGCCTCACACAAGAGATGATTAGCCACTGAATTTATGCTCAGAAAAAGTCCAAGATCATGGATCTACCTCATGGGTGAGATCTCTT
>ML803107.1:48557-64768 GCA_009831015.1 Picea engelmannii
GATCCAGATCAAAGGCATGGCTGCTTGAAAAAATCATAAATGTCTAGTGATCAAAACATATATTGAAGATGAAGACGTTGTGGGGTGTATAGGGTTATGATTTGGAATGGTGCAAATAGCAATGAAAGAGAGTCCAAACTACAATCCTGTTGAAGAAGTTTGTTGGCATTTAGAGATCAGTGGTCACTGCTTCTTCCCAAGATTCTCTGTTTTAAATTTTTCAACATTAATGTATATGGTTGCTTTGGTCATGTCAATATCAAAATATCTCCATTGTTAGTTCTGGTTCATATTTTTGCACCTCAAAAAGGAAAATCAGTTGCCTCTATCCATAAACTTTATTAGGTTGATAGAGAAAGGAAATGGCGCTAATATCAACAATTGACAAAAAATGGTGAATTTAATTTCAATTATATCTAGATCGACAACACGAGGAGTGTTTAAGGCATCTCTGCTTTAAGCCTAGCGTTATCTTGAATTGGGTATCTTGGACCTATGTTTAACATAATTAAATAATGTGTATTCAACTTGATCAATTAATCATTGAAAGTATAGTGTAATTGTTGTAGAGAAGATGCATGATATGCTTCAATGTTAGCTACAATGACTTCAAAATGACAAGAGCTATGAAGCTAAACTGTGGAGTGGAAGTCCAAATAGTTTGGTCACTGCCCCTTTTCTTCTGTTAATGATGATAGGGATTCTGATGGTTTTTTTCAAATGGCATCATTTTTTGGTCATGATCTAGTACATTTTATATTAGTAGGTGCTCAATGTATGGTTTTGGGTTATTAGCCCCAACAAGGTGGTTGGTCTTCTTTGAGGCCAATGCTTCTCTTACAGAAGTGAAGAAGTCACTATGCAGTTTCTTGGTGGGTGCTTTGGGAGTTGTCAAAGCTTTTATGTTTTTGTCTGTTTGTAGAAGAAAAACATGAAGTTGAGCTTGCTATTGGTGGGATTCTTAATGTACATTTGGTCCTATTCAATGCTAGTTTATTGAATATTCTCCATTTTTCATTAAAAATGCTTGTGCGATTTATGATGGCATATAAAGCATTTGTAGCTCTAAGGATATGAGAAGATCTGCATGCCATTAGAATACGAGAAAGCATGTATCAACAATGAAATATACTTGATGCAAAGTTAATGTTATGTACATAAAATAATATAGATAGACTTAGGATATGATGTAATTACTATGTATACATTACAAGTAAAAATTATGCTTAATTATTAAAAGGTACAATACGTAAAGACACGATCATAAGTGAAGGTTCATGATTGCATCTTGTAGAAATTTGTGTTATTTGACTTTTAATGCAAAACAAAAATTTCATCTCACAAGGAGGTTTCCCAGTTCTAGTCCCAGTGAACTTCAGCCTTAGGGCTGATCTGAAATATTAATTTACAGCAACAAACAGAGGACAATATTTCATTTCACTTCAACCCAACACACAAGGCAGCCCAAGAGAAAAGATACCAAACATATGCCAACAAGTTTTAATCCTTAGGGCACACTTCTCCAAGCATATAGCAGATCTGAAAATCACTTTATTACAGCAGATTTTGCAGCAGAAAATCTGCTCTCATATCTTCCAATTATATGTTAAATCACTTGACAATTTCAGCCCTTAAATGTGTCAAATCAACATGAACAGTTGTAGAGTTTCTGAGATACCTGCACATTAGATCTAGCTAACAATGAAACATACACAGCTTGCAAATGGTGTGAAGAGAAGACAGAAAATGGAGGAAAGAATGAAAGAATTATACATTACTGTATTCCACACACAAAGAGTGAATAATTTACAATAGATATAGGCTATATGAGTAACTAATGTGCCATAGTAGTGATCTAGAGAGATCTAGACACTCACTAACAAACACTAGAGTGAACTGCCACCTAGTCCCAGTTAACTTATCTATGCACATTGCAACCATTAGTTAACTGAGTGACACGTGTGGAAGTAAGAGAAACACATGCAACTGCTAGTGATAAAATCGAGGTTGCAATGCATGAGTGACTTTCACAAGTCGAATTGAGTGTAACTGAAGAGGAGCACTCTATTTTGTAGGGGAATATTCTCTAGAGAGAATATTCTCATCTAAGGAAGCGTTCTCAACATTGGACTATCAACCTTAGGAAATAATTACCTAGGTGAGTGTGGAACATCTCCAACACCCCCCCTGAACACTACTAGGGTGTAAATGATCAATGGGTCCCGACAACCAAGGCCATGTTAGGTAACCATTGTACAATGCATCTAAGAATGAAACATTGAAAAAGCAAGGAAAGAGGGAAAACTTCATGGGAAACCCCCCCTCAAAGTACAATGCATTAAAAGATTAAAAAAAAAGGCAGTTGCTAAGAAATTGTGTCATTCACTCCAAGGAGACCTTGCAGATGTGCAAGCTTATGCTCGGTGAAGATTTTGTTGAAGAGGTAGATGCATGTACGGATTTGATGAACTAGATGCACTAGTGAGATGTCCACATATATCCACCTTCTCTTATTGTAAAGAAGAAGATCCAAATCCATGTGAAGTTTGGATGAAACTTTGAAAATCGTGCGGCCATTTTCGGAAATATACTGAAAATTTGTTGATTTTAAAATGCTCATAACTTCACTTTCTGGGCTTCGTTTCAGACGATTTTGTTTTTTTGGAATTGGGTATTTTTCCGAGAGGAATTCAAATATCTAATTTGTTTCTGTAAATTATGCTCAGAAAGTGTCAAAATTGAATCTGATGTGAGCGACTCCCTTTTCGGCTCCTAAGATGCATGCATGGGAGTTCCTGCATGTGGCTCTTAGGATGCATGAATGGCGCATGAAAGTTTCTGCATGCCGCTCCTGATATGCATGGATGATATCTTCCGTATGCTATTCAGAAAACAGATCTGAAATGGAGTAGACATCATCTTCAATGAATGGAACAAAAAGTTGTGCAGATACCTATGTGGAAGGCTCTTTAAAGTGAGAGGATTGATCTTCCAGTGGATTTTCTACTAGCTCTATCTTGTCAACCTCTTGCATGCAATCTTCCTTATTCTCAAATGAAACCTCTAATCTAGTCCATAATTCGTTTGGAGTTGAGTCTTGTGATTCATCATATACTTGGTGTAGAATTTCAGGAGAAATAGACAAGCAGATACAAGATATGGCCATATTTGGCCATATCTTGTCTGTTGAGAAAGTCATTTTTCTCATCGGCGGAATCAGGCTCTACTTTCATTGCCATGGTTATTTGGTATAAGCCTCTACTTCTGAGAAGAAGTAGAATCTTTGCCTTCCACTCCAAATAGTTATGAGGCGTGAGAAGTATTGCTGGCGAATAAGACATAGATTTCATCTTTCCTGCTGCTTTTTTCCGTCTTTGGTACCTGCAAAAGAGTGCTGGTGACGATCCTTGCTAGTGGCCTGTTGGCTCTGATACCATGTAGAGTTTCTGAGATATACCTGCACAAAAGATCTAGCTAACAATGAAACATACACAGCTTGCAAATGGTGTGAAGAGAATAAAAAAAATGGAGGAAAGAATGAAATAATTTCTATTACTATATTCCACACACAAAGAGTGAATAATTTACAATAGATATAGGCTACATGAGTAACTAATGCGACATAGTAGTAATCTAGAGAGATCTAGACACTCACTGACAGACACTAGAGTGAACTGCCACCTAGTACTAGTTAATTGATCCATGCAATCATCGATTAACAGAGTCACACGTGTGGAAGTAAGAGAAACACATGCAATTGCTGGTGATAAACCGAGGTTGCCATGCATGAGTGACTTCCACTAGTCTAACTGAGTGTAACTGACTTTGAATTGAACCGAATAAGAGAAATGCGACAATACAAGTGATATGCTTTGTATCACACAACTAACTCGCCATAATGGTCAACTAATGCGCATTAGGAGTGTTCTAGAGAGATTTGACACACACTGGTAGCCATTGGAGTCAACTGCCACCTAGTCCTAGTTAACTAGCCATGCGGTCATCAGTTAATTGAGTCACACGTGTGGAAGTAAGAGAAACACATGCTACTGCTGGTGATAAAATCGAGGTTTCCATGCTTGAGTGACTTCCACTAGTCTAACTAAATGTAATTGACTCTGAATTGAAGAGGAGTGCCTTATTTTGTAGGGGAAAAGGAAGGGTTCTCAACATTGGACTATCAACCTTAGGAAATAATTACCTAGGCGAGTGTGTAATATCTCTAACAACACTAAGTGTTGGAAATTACTTAATCAAGAAGACAATGATAGCTGAAAATCAAATCTATAAATACTCAAGTATTGGACAGCTGGATCTTCATATCCCTCTCTCTCTCTATTTATATATAAGAATGTAATACATGTACATACCGCAACTTTATCACAAAGCTGGTACAATCTTCAAGCTCTCCAAATACCTAGCTAGGGAAAAACAAGAAAACCCTAGCCATCACCAAAGATCTCCAACAAGAAAGTATCAACACTTGTAAATCCTCCTTGACTTCAACACTTGTATCCCACTAGTGCAAGGCATCTCCTTCCCACCTACTTGACAAGCTTTCTTTTCCCCTAGAGTTTTACCAAACCATAGTCTACTTTGTCACCTTAGGATGAAAAACCTAACTCTAGAATTTCCCTTGGATTCTCCAAGATCCTTAGCACTCAAGACAAAGAGAGAGACTACAATATAGAAGAGTACAAGAGAGAGAGGTGCCCTCCACATCTCACATCTCACATCTCTAACACAAGATGATGAATGAATGAATTGAATCAAAGGACTCTCTCCTTCCTCTATTTATATGAGAGGTAAAGGAGGCCAACAATATAAAGTGGGCCTCCAAGGGCTCCAAGGCGCCAACGCTCCTCCAAAGCTATATGCTCCCCTAGGTCCACCACATCTACATGATCACTCCCTTGACTGAAGCTCACATAAGTCAAGTACAAGCCTCCATGCAAGTGATCCAAGTGTTCCCATGCCATCTAGGGCTCAACGTGCTCCTCCAAAATGCCGAGTGCTCCTCCTCCAAAGCAGGGCATCCTCCAGGGAAGCAACGCAACCTCCATGTGGCCATCATGAAGAAGTCACCAACCTGTCTAACGGTCTCCAACGCTCCAAGGAAGAATGACACATAAGCTTTGAGGAAGGTCCAACAATCTAAGAGTAAGCCACCTCCACATGTGCATGTCCATCATGGAACTAGGGGATCATCCATACACCATGTACACCTCATCATATGAAGCACCCCCAAGGTTGTTGTAAACAGTTTCAGAGTAACCCTTAAAGCTAACACTCCCTCTTTATGAGAGAAGTGTTTTCACCAACACTAGTATGCTCCCTTTGCAACTCACCCAACTTGCCATCTGCAAATCTGCACCTGTTGTAGTCTTAGGATCAACCCAAACACCATCCTCCATCAAGGGACCACAACTCACCTCCTCAAGACTACTAGAAGGCTCACCAATGGAAGAGGCCATTGCAATATGAGTAGCATATCTCCTAAGAGGTACACTCACCATCATTGAAGATCTGGGTGCTCCTACCTACATGCTCTTGTGCATTATGTAATGTTTGAGCAAGCCATCTCGACTTCATGCAGGTTGGAGTAGTGGGTGAGGACATATTTATTCCTAATCTCATCTCGTCATTTCTAGAATTTGACTTAATACTAACCTTCAAATCAACGTGTGGGACAATAAACTCCTCTTCCTCCTCAATTAGTGAAGGAGTATCTTGTGATCTAGAAGATATGACATTCTCATCAAACTTCACACCTCTTTTCACCACAATATTTCGCTATGTTGGAATATAGTTACTGTAAGTTATAGAAGTATCTAATAACACAAGATGCCATCACATCATCATGAACCTCGAAAAAATGTTGAATACCTGTGAATTTGAAGGAACATAACTCTGGATCATTAGCAACCTGCCAAACTCCATCATCCTTCAAGTCAATATCCTAGGCCAAAACTGCTAACAAATTTTCATCATGGGCATCCTGCCCATGCACCTCAAAACCTTTAGCAACTGAAGCATCAATCTTAATATCGTCAACTCCCTTATTTGAGAAAATCCTAAAGCAAGAGTATCATCATGATCAACTTCCTTTGCTTGAGAGAATCCAACAACCCTGTCATTGTACTCTACAACACTCCCATCAATTGCGAGTCTGGAATCAATTATCTAATGCATACGAGGTTCTGAATCTGTCTCCATGGCATCCTGCCACGCATGCTCTACACATGCCTCCTCAAGTCTAGAAGGCTCATCCATTTTCTCTCAATAATATACAAGTGCCATATGATCAACAATCAACCTGCAAAGGGAAGCATTTAACACACCTCTAGCCAAAGTACTTGAACTTACTAGACTACAATCATTGATAGTGGAACACTACCCTTCAAATGCAACTCTATATTGAAGCCTCACCATAGTAGAAATTGAAAGAAGATTTTTCTTCAACCAAGGAATAAACAAAACATCATTCAACTCAAGAACATCAGCTGATGGAATCCAGAAGGAAATGCAACCCAATCCCGTGAGAAGATAAGTAGCATCATCACCCAATTCCACACTCAAACTTCTCTCTTGCTCCTAAAGGCCGCTGAAGAGTGTCTTGTCATAAGTCATTTGTCTCGATGCCTCACTGTCCACATACCATCCCCCACTTGACACAATGTTAGAAGATAAACAATAGACCATGGAGAAGGTGGTCTTAAGCTTGGATGATTGCTCATCCACTCTTACTATAATGCTAGTTGCAATCGGCTTGGCTTTCCCTTTCTTGTGTAGACATTGTTGGCATGATGTCCCAACTGATGACACTTAAAACACTTAACCTTACTAAAGTCTTTCTTTCTTGGATCTTCCTTTTTACCTTTCTTGCTTCCCTTATTCGTCTTCCCAACAAAGGCTACTTCTTCTACTCCATTCTTTGCACTGAATAGGTCTCCAAGTTGATCTCTTCTTGCATAAGGTTATCCCAAAACTTCGCAAACTTTGGAAAGGTCTCATGAGCACAAACACCTTGATCAAAAGACATCCGAGTTGTAGTACGTCTATTCAAAGCACAATGGACACCATGTCTTGTTCCTCCAGTTTTGTCCCTATGGCAACTAGTTGTTCCTTCAACTTTGTGGCCTTGGTAAGGTAGCTCACTTCTGAATGATTATGAGATGGTGAATAATCACTTTGTAGATGATTCTTTGTTGTATGTGCGAGCTTAGCAAGAGTCGGTGGCTGGTGCTAGAGATTGCTTGTTCGTTTTTTGACAGGCCTTCACTTCACTTCAACCCAACACACTAGGCAGCCCAAGAGAAAAGATACCAAATACATGTCATCAAGTTTNTTTGTTGTATGTGCGAGCTTAGCAAGAGTCGGTGGCTGGTGCTAGAGATTGCTTGTTCGTTTTTTGACAGGCCTTCACTTCACTTCAACCCAACACACTAGGCAGCCCAAGAGAAAAGATACCAAATACATGTCATCAAGTTTTATCCCCTAGAGCATAGTTTTCCAAGCATATATTAGATGTGAAAATTACTTTATTACAATAGATCTTACAATAGAAAATCTGCTCTCTTATCTTCCAATTATATGTTAAATCACTTAACAATTTCAACCCTTATATGTGTCAAATTAGCTTGAACAATAAGTGTTGGAAATTACTTAATCATGAAGACAATGATAGCTGAAAATGAAATCTGCAATTACACAAGTATTAGACAATAGGAATATATATAAGAATGAGGTACATGTGGATGCCACAACGTTATCACAAAGTTGGTACATTCTTCAAGCTCTCCAAAACCCTAGCTAGAGAAAACGACGAAAACCCTTGCCACCAACAAAGATCTTCAACAAGCAAGTCCTCCTTGGCTTGAACACTTGTCTCCAACAAGTGCAAAGTGTATTCTTCTCTCCTCAACAATGGTTTCTTTTCCCCTAGTGCTTTACAAAACCCTAGTCTACTTTGCTTCCTTAGGGTGAAAACCCTAACCCTAGAATTTCCCTTGAATTCTCCAAGAATCCTAATGTTGAAGACATAGAAGAATACAAGAAAGAGGTGCACTCCACTCCTTACATTTCTAATACAAGATGATGAATGAATGAATAAAATGAAAGGACTCTCTCCTTCCTTTATTTATATGAGAGGTAAGGGATGCCAACAATATAAAGTGGGCCTAAGCCCTTACAAGCAACCTTTCTCTAACAAGCATGTCAAGATATTTGAAACTCTCCACTCCAAGCAGACACATGTCAAGCTGCATTGTGATGTTGTCAACGAGCAAGGCTTTAATGTATGAGCACTCCTCAAGCAGGGTCCAACACTCCTCCAAGAGCTTCAAGGCTCCAACACTCCTGCAAAGCTATGTGCTTCTCTAAGTCCACCACACCTACATGATCACTCCTGCGACCCAAGGTAGCATAAGTCAAGTACCAACCTCCATGCAAGCGATTCAAGTGTGCCCATGCCATCTAGGGTTGAATGCCCTCCTCTAGAGTTCCAAGCGCTCCTCCTTAGAAGTAAGGTGTCCTCCAAGCAAGCAATTCAATCTCCATGTAGCCATCATGAAGAAGTTACCAAGTTGTCTAAAGGTCTCCATTGCACCAAGGAAGAATACCACATAAACATTAAGAAAGGTCTAGCAATCTAAGAGTAAGCGACTTCCACATGTGCATATCCATCATGGAAGAACTAGGGTATCATCCGTACAACATGCACCCCACTTCACATGAGGCACCCCCAAGCATCGTGTAAATACATTTGGAGTAACCTTGAAAGCTAATACATATAAATGCCATAAGCCCTCTCTCATGTAATCATCATATCATTTTTAATAATTATATTTATACAATTCCAACATGGAATTTTCTTATTATAAAATTTGTTTATGATGTTGGTATCAAAGCTTTGATGGGGTATTTGGTCACAACAACGTGTACACAATCTGCCACATTCAACCGCCATTTCCTTGTCGCATACATATCGCATTTCACAATCGTACACCCAATCTCTCCTATTGTTGTACGTCCAATGTTCCGCCACCGTACACCCATTCTCTCCTGTCGTTGTACATCCTATGTCTTGTTGTCGTTCATCCATCTTTCCTACCATTGTACTTCCATCTTTCCTATCAATGTACGTTTTGCATTTAGCCAATTGTGCGCCCTTATATCCACATCCACACTACCGCCATTCCTCTCGCGGTTGTCCTCTCGCGGTTGTCGCTATACACCATACCAATTCCCTAGCGCAATACAACAACTAATTCAATTCAAGTTGACCAAAAATCAATTATCTGTGTGGTCAAGCAATTATAGCAGTGAAGGAAGTTGGATTTTGCAAGGAGGAAGAAAATGGTGATCATCAATGAAGTCCAAAGGGATGTTTAGATTTACCCAGATGAAGTAAATTCCATCAAGCACCGTCTCAAGGGTATTGAAAAAGAACAAAAAGGAAGTGTAAGAAAAGATAATTAGGGAGGGAGAGGAAGCCAATGATCGGTGGAACAATTTAATGATATGGAGAGAAGAAGATAGATAGGTGGCAACAATCATGAATGCTAGGAATGAAAGGTTGCTTAGATAGATACCTAATAAACCAGATAGGCTCACAACGATACCACTAAATTATTAAACTCCACCAGAAACAATGAGCCCATCATTCACAAAAAAATGGAGAAGTCAAGATAGGATTGGCTTCTGCAATAAAATAGGGGAAGGACAGTAGAGGGGCCATCATTTGGGTTAATAATAATAATAATAATAATAATCTAATAATATTTTAAGGTTACAATTTCGCGAGAGACCCAATTGATCTATGAGACCTCCTTGTTTAGGGGCCAAGGGACCCCCTTGGTCCTTATTTGGATCCAATCCATTGGCATGACAATAGGAAAAGACAACGACAATGTCACATCATTTTGAAGGAGTTGCTTATGATTGGTTTTGTTACCTCCTAATACTGCATTTTAAATGTTACAAAGTCCTTCAAGAAGGTGCAACCCTAGGGGCGCTTAGGAAGATTACCTAATGTTACCACAACACTACTTTCTCTCGCTTTGGGTTGGTTCTTTTTCGATAGACGAGGAGAAACCTTAGAAAACAATGTTATTTGTATTTTTAGAATAAAATGGATGGTGGAATTTGCCAACATTAGTGCTAATTCAATTTGGGCTATGCAATGTTGATGTTTTTGTAGCTTGGACAGGTACTTCCACATTGGATTGTGTCTATCATGTGGAAGTCGTCCTTAATACCTCTCAGAATTTTGGAAATTCACTTTAATAATTTAATTATTAAAGTGAATGTCATTTTATAATTAGCGGAGGTTAATTAAATAAAATGCCTAAGTTTCTGGCATTAGTGATTTAAGTTAATTAAATGAATCTTAACCATTGATCTCAAGTGAGAGAGATTTAATCTCATCCATTGATCACTTTGGAGATTAGGGTTAGGGCTTATCTCAAGATTATAAAAGGCAGCCAAGGGAGAGGAGTAGACACACATTGTGCAAGGAGTCAGTGACTCATAGAGTGGAGAAGGACTTTCACTATGCAGTTTCAGCAAGAGAGAAAATTTCTGCAGCCAAGAAATTTCTAGTAGGTTGTTCGAAGCTAGGTAGAGGTTGGGAGATTTTCTGGAGGGGTCGTACAACCCGCAGACGCTGCCAGAAGGGCCGTACAACCCGCGATAGGGGTCGTACAGGCTGTTGTACAGACAAGTGGGTAGCAGGCAGAGACAATAAGAGGGCAAAGTATTTTGTCAGGTGAAATCAAGCCAGGCTTTGTTGTTGTATGTATTTTCTCAGTGGGTCATTATACTGGTAAGGGAGCGTTGATTTTTATAATATAATCATCTCGTTGTTGGTTTTCCCTTAGGGGTTTTTCCAGGGGTATTTACCCAAAGATATCTATGTACATGTGTTTGGTTTCCTGTTTCATTTCTGCTGCAATTTTCTGGTTAAGAATCTCAATGTACTTTTATTCAGTAGATCTGCATTTTATTTTCAGCAACGTGGTGCCGTGGCCTTTGGTGTTGGTTCTGAATTCTTCACCGTTGGAGTTGCACAAACCATAGATGAGGTCTCATCTCCAATATTTGAAGTTGGTTATTTTGTTGGTGGCTCAGACTTGCACTCTGAGTTGTTATTTTGAGAATCTTCATCATCTAAACCCTCTTTTTCTGCATCGTGAGTTTCCAAAGCTTCAAATCTGTTATTGGAGGAAATAGATGGGCGTGCTCGAGGCTTGTCAGGCCGAGTCCCCCTAGGCTAATGAAATCAAAAGAATTCAAAGCCTTGGTGGAAATTAGACAAGGAGGAGGATCATGGTACTTTGGTTAGATGATGGAGGAGAGTACACACCTCCAAAGAATTTGATTCCTTTTGAAGGGTAGTAAGAATTAATAGGGAGATTATAGTAGCGTATAGCCTGTTATCACCCAATCTAGCCCTTGTGCAAAGCCTTCACAAGATGGTAGACTAGTGTAACATATGGAAGTAATTGTCATTGTCACCTAGCCAAATACTTCCCTCATTTTAGTGTTGGGTGAAGATCCAACACAAGGGAGGCTTCCCTTTTGACCTAGGGGGATCCGATAGAAAGCTAGAGGCAAGTCTACGGCCCCCTATCTTGGTCACTCAATGAGACAGGCTAGGTCTAGGAAAGTAGAAAGGTTGGGATTAGTTATACAAGGTAGTTGGTTGACATGTGTGAAACAAGAAGTATTCCAATGCATATAATAGTCAATTACAAAGTCAAATCAACTACCAATCACTTCTAGATGCTAGCTATCAAGTAAAACTGATTGCTGTTGTAAAATTGCAGTTGTAAACAAGTGTATATCAACAAAGAATATTTTGCAACAGTAGCAAGAAATCAGCCCAGAAAAAGTAGCAATTATATCTTAGAATTAAGCTTTCAATGAGTAGATCAATATCCAATCATCAAATAATATTTCTGAGCTAATTTAACCCCAATATTAAGTAAGTTATCAGCAATTTGTGAAGCCCTAATGGCTGTAGCAAACCTTTTATAACAGCAGCAATAAATATCCTTAGTTTGCCAAACGTTAGGTTAGAATTAGTGTGTTAATGAGGTAAGGCATCTAATTGTCAAGTTGCTTTGAGAGAGAGAGAGAGTTGTTTGATGTTTTCTATCACTTTGCAAGCTCAAGACTAGTGCCGTTTCACTTCTTTGGGAAAATGGAATCATGCACAACTTGAAGATCAAGTTAGAAGACAAGGAAAAGGTGAGGGAGAAAAACCCTAAGACTATCCCCTTAGAGGCCTAAGACATCTCCTTTCCAAGTCGCCTAGCTTTAGATAAACATGAGAACTAGGTTTTAAAACCTACCGGGATAACCTCTCCTAACCCAGAACTAAACCCTAGCCAAGACAAACCTTAAGGGGATAGCCACTCCCAACCCTTAAGGCAGACGTTGAATGCTTCAACAATTCAAGATAGATAAAAGAAGAGGAAGGGGATAACCAATCTTAATCCCTCCTAGGGTTTCTAGCAAATAAGAACCTAGCATACAAGGTAGCATGCAACAATTAGTAGTCTAATAGAGCATCCACCATAACATACCATGAACATAACAACAAACTTGAAAGGGATCACTTACTAAGACAAGTCGTTGCAAATGAAGAAACCCTAGCTTGATTCATCCACCAAATAAGAAGAACAATCCACAATTTAACCTTCAAGACTTGCGCATAAGACATCCAAAGTGAAAAAGAAGAGATAGAGCGAACTTTTTAGAGATCTCTCACAAGTGTGAGAGTTGTGATGACGAGTTTTACAAATGAAGTGCTAGCCTTTGTATATGAGGCTAACCAAGCACTTTGTCCACGATAATGCTTAAAACAACAATGAATCCATGATGCAAGTGGGGTTAACCGCTCAGGTAGCCTCTAACAATAATAAATCATGCTAAAATATCAAAATAAGCCCTCCAAAGCCACACATATGGGTGACGTAATGCTCCAAGAAGGTGTAAGAGGGCTTCAAAAGGCCATGTCTCATCATCAAGATGCCAAGTATGATGGAAAATGATCTCTCCTAGTCAAAGGTCATGTCTTGTCATCAAAACCCCAACTCATCAAACTGGCGCCCCAATGGAAAACTAGCCTTAATCAAGATGTCTTCATCCACATGCACAAATCCTAAGGTGAAAATGACAACATCCAAGGTGGAGTGAAGGTGCATCTTGTCTTTGCATGGTGTCCAGTCTTGTGCTAGTGCAACGTACTCCATCTAATGCCTGATAACCTCTAGGGTACAATGCCCAAAGTGTGAGTTTCTTACCCATCTATGTGCCAACATGACTGTATCTTTAAATCAAAAGCTCATCTTCCCATCGTCCAAGGTTTAGGATGTGTGAGAGCCTGTATCAGAGAGATCCAAGTCATCAGGTGGCCCAACGCTTTGCATCACACATGCTATGTCCTGCATAAAGTGCACAACGCCCTGGTGAAATCACAGGGATGTCCTCCAAGGACCATGCCAGGTGCACCCAAGTCACTCAAAACCATGAAATCGAGTAAACCAAGAATCACAAGGGGCAATAGTCCTTGGAAGCATACAAAGTAAGTCATCTATTAATACAAAAGCCAAATGAAAAACTTTCATTGGGTATCCCCTTCAAACTTCACACAAGCTTAAGACTTTATAAAATTTGGCAAGTTTAAGTATGGGGGGGGCATCAAAGGAACATATTAGGTGTGCCAGTACCTAAGTAGAGAGATATTTCCCGGAAGAACCCATTAGAGATATGTAATGAATGTGAGGTGGTCATGGGGTTTACTTCTGGGCATGTGGTCATTAACATGCAAGACAATGTATGGGCTCAACTCCATGAGTGCCTTTGTCGAGGGTACACTTGGAGATTGAGTTACCCTTTCCTCGACGCTTTTTGCATTCAAAAGCCCTTATTTGCATTTTTCTTTAATTTGCTTGATTTGCGAGTCCCCTTAAAAAGGTTTCAAGCTTTAGCACTTCCTTTGCTTTTCATTCGGGATATGTTCAATTCCTTTTTGATTGATGAACATGTTTATTCGCATTAGGACTAGGGGCGATCACCATTAATGAGGGGTAGAGCTCAATTATGGACTATGGATTTTAATTGTCCTTGTTATCTAATTTCTTTCTTTTTATCAACTAGTTGCAATACCTTTGGGCCTTTAGCCCCTTCTTCTCATAAGAGAATGAGGTACATGCCATTTTGGTGTACATCTAACCACATTTCCCAAAATTGTTGATGCTTGTAGCATCAGACAAGTACTTCCACATAGGTCTAAGTGCTTTTTATAATTAAAGTGAGTTTAATTTAATGAAATGCTAAGGTTATTAGCATTAGTGAATTAAATGAATCTTAGCCATTGATCTCAAGTGAGTTGAGATCTAATCTCAACTGATAATCACTTTGAAGATTAGGGTTATGCTTGATTTAGTCATAACTCAAGATTATAAAAGCAAGATTAGGTGAAGGAGAAATATATCCACATGAAGAGTGGATCATCTACATGAAGAGCAAAGAAGAACTTTTGTTCAAGTGCTTAAGTCACGAAGGACCGTGACTCAAGGGGATCAACATGAAGAGCAACGAAGGACTTTTGCTCAAGTGCTTGAGTCACAAAAGACTGTGATTCAAGGAGATCTCAACAAAGGTGAAAAAGGAATTTCATCTAGAGATAAAGTCCAAAGGAGGAAAGTGTAGGTAGTGCAACAAGGAGAAGAAAACCCAACAACCAAAAATTGAAGGACATAATTCTGGGGAGTAGATTTGAGGTACTAGCAGATCTGAGGTACTATCAGACAAATCAAGTGCAAATCTGAGGTACCAACGGGTAGATATGGCGTACCAACGGACATATCTAGTGCAGATATGAGGTAATAGCGGATAGATCTATTGAAATATTGTAACTGCAAAGAGTATTCTATTTATTATTGAGTTATTATTCATTAGATCAATCCCCTTTTGTGGATCGATCATGTCGGGCATTGTAATTGACCAAATCCCCTTTTTTGGATTGGTCAAACCCTAAATATATTATGCAAATTGAGAAGTCAACATTCGCTCACTCAGTGCACAAGTTTGGTAGCTGTAGTTGGGAGAAGAAGGAAGAGAGAGGCGCATTGCTCAGTGGAGGATATTCTCTAGTGTTTGGTTTATTGTCTTGGCATTGTATTGGCTATCTATATTAAGGAAGTTTTTGCTGGGTTTTCTCCCCCATGAGGGTTTCCGAGGATAAATGTTGTGTATCTTGTGATTGTGTTTCTCTCAGTGATCCTATCTATGCTATGGTTATCTAGAAAATTGAAAAGAAACCTAATAATAGCTTAAACCTTAACATGGTTTTAGAGCTAAGCTGAAGAGAGCATCTTTCACTGGATAAAAAAAACGTCACTGTTGTCGTACAAGAAAATTAGGGCTTTTTGTTGAAGAGGAATATCAGCCTAAAAACCATATAGAAAAGTGCGCCCTAGCCTAGGGAACTCTTTGGCACCTTGAGCGCACTTTTTCAGTGGACAGGACTTCCGAAAAATGAAACCCTAGTTTTCATTGGTAACAGAAAACCAGAAAACCAGGGAACCAGAACTAGTACCAGTACCAGAAGTACCAGTCTAGATTTACGCAAGCTTAGGTTCAAGTGGTAAAATTTGTATTTTCAAAAATCTGACTGCACCAGCTTACTCGCCTCATCTCAGCGCATCTAGCCCTTGGATCATAATTTCAAAATTTGAAGTTTGAAAAATTAGAGTTTCCTCATAAAACCCTAAGTTGCAGTTGCAGTTTCAGAATCAGTTGCAGTATCAGTTGCTGCAGTACCAGTTGCAGTCACCCTTGAAGTTTTTAAGGGTTGGTAATTATTACTGCTGCTACCAGATGGTGCCACTACTTGCAAATGCTATCAGAGGTATGTACTCACATATGTTCAAACTGTTAAGCTTTAAAGGGTATTTGCAGGAGAAGGGATCTCTTACAATAGATCTAGAAGGATCGCAAGATCCAACACATTCAGAGGAATAATGCAACCTAGGTTTGATTATTTTGATATGCATCTATTATTTATGACATTATTTTGATCTAGGTTGCATGTTGAATCTAAGACCATCATACTAACCTTTGGTCAAAATTAAAGTCAAGGTATTAGATGGATTAAAGTTGAGATCATAGAGTTTATTCTCTAACCCAACCTTCTATCA